>VZRU01015232.1:160005-170756 GCA_013398155.1 Pedionomus torquatus
AAAGGTTTCACTATACAGTAGATAATGACTATATTACAAGCTCTAATTAAATTCTTGGAGACTCTGCACAGTATGATGTCCATGCCAAGAGGGACGTATCCCGTTCATAAGTGAGTACATGTTCTTGTCAAGTTAACTTATCCGCATTTTACTCACTTGAAATATTCCTCATCTCTTGCTTCTTGACACACGTGACTGATAAATGTTTTAAAGGCACATTTAACATCGATATTTTTGCCATATGAAATGACAATGGCTTCAATAATTCCCAGATTTTATTTTATAGAAAGTGACACATAGTGTGGTGACAGGCTCCCCAGACTGTAATGTAAGCCACACACTGATATATCTGATGGATATATTGCATCAAGACTTGGTCTATGTGTGATTCAGACCTAGACTTCTAATGTTTCAGCCACATGTGCATGTTAATATTAAAACAGGTCTTACAAATACCATGAACATTCAGAGTAGTCAGAGCTCAGGTTCCTCTATCAGCTATTCAGTTTTCTTTGAGACATTTAATGAAGACGGACTTTTTCTTACTTTCTTGTAATCAAGTCATCTGAGAAAGGAGATTCAGAAGAAAGATAGCCAGATTTTTATCAAGTCATTTGCAGATTTAAATGAAGTGTTATGTAGGATTTTATTAATTCTCCTACACTTTTTATCACACATCTGTCAAAGTCATAGGTAAATTTTGTGTTGAGATTTTTAGGTAAACATTGGAGTCCTTGTTTGTGTGGACAAGTCTGTCTCAAACAGCATTACTCATGAGACAACTTTTGCACTCAGAAACCAATAATTTTGTTTTCATGTTGAAATAGATGGGAACAATTGTTCTGCTTGACATTAGAGTTCCATTAGATCAGATGTCTCCAGGAATGATGTGTATGTGTCTGTCTAAATAACGGTGAAATTCAGCTGAATGAGCTTTGTGTTGGCCTCATTATTCATTCAATATTAAGCCTTTGTATTATACCATGTCAACACTTATTCTGACTGGCCGTGATTCAGCTCAGTACTTAAACACCTGGCAAACTTTAAGGACTTTAGTAAGGACTTACTTAAATGTTTAAAGCTAGGTGCTGGCTGAATATGGACTTGTTTGTGTCACTATTGAATACTAATGCAATATTTAACAAGTACATTTTATTGGCAGCAAGTAGATGGACTCGCGTGTATGACAGCTACATCTATATCATAATATGCATCTTTGTTTGGAAGCACTACAAAGTACTGCAGAGGAGCCAAATATCAAGTCTTAATGATGGCTGTGATAAGTGGGAAGAAATAAAATAGTTCATGCGGTTAGAATAGTGTATCCCGGGCTTACTTAAAAATGTAGTCATGTGGTTTGATGCTTCAATTTGACTTTTTTACATGAATCATAAGTAAGCTTTGGACTTAAATTGCTGTTCAAAGCTGCCATAAATTGCTTTGTTCAGTTCATGATGGAGCATAGTGCTGACAAAGCATCAGCGAGAGCTGTGTACAAGGATTTGAGGGTTGGTTTGTTTATGTATTTATTTATTTAACTAAGTCTGTCTGTCTTTTTCTGTAGTTAGCTATGCATTTTTTAAGTTTATTTTACATTTTCCTATGTGGGTTGGTTCGAAAGAGACAATTTCTACCTCTGAAGTTAATATTGATAAGAGTGTTAATATATAAAATATATTGCCTTCCAAATTAATGACACAAAGCCACACAGGCTTACCTTGCTACTGTGAGTAAACAAGTGAGAATTCTGTCAGAGCAAGTGAAGCAGAGTTTGGCCCTTTATTTATATTATGCAGTGAAATGTCCTCTTAGGTGAAGAAAATCTGTCACAGACATCTCTCGGGAGCCAGTGAGAATTTACCTAAGGACTTGGGACTTGCATCTATAGCTTTGCGTGAACAAATGTTTTAAATAATTGTATGTGGTTGGTTTTGTTTGGTGTTTTTTTTTTTTTTTTTCCTTATTTCAGGTGAGAATTTTGGAGAAATTAATTGCTTTCTTTTGCTGGTCAGCTTCACTTCTTGGGTTTCAGTGAATGTAAAAAGCCTGCATCATTTCTATTTCTGTTGGATCAAGCTGGAAGCTAGTCAAGGCAAAAGGGTTACAATGTTTACACTGATTTAAATACTGCTGTGTTGATTTATGAAAGTTGAAGTGCAGGCCCATTGTTCTATTCAATAACCTTTCTCTTCAAAACCCCTCAGTTCTTGTCTTTTTCTGAATCAGAATGAAAAAGGAAACTTTCTAGATTTAAAAAAAAAAAAAAAAAAAAAAAAACCACAAAAAAGCACACCTTCCCAGAAGTCAAATCTAACCTTGAGAGAAAGACACCACTTTGGAGTAGTTCATAGCCCAGAGGTTAGTGTACTCCTTCAAGACATGTGGAATCATGGTTCAGGGCTCTCATCTGAAGTGGGGATTTGAACTTGCAGCCTGGGTGAGCCTCCGTGCTGCTGGCCTGTTTGTTTTTGGGGTGGTTTTTTGTCTTGATGTCTTCAACTTGGGTTTTCTGGGCTTGAGAATTTTGCTGTTGAAACTAGTTAGTTTCCATTAAAAAGCATGTTCATTTAAAAGGCATTTAATTGAAGAAGTCAGTATTGCTGGGTAAATTGTGGTTAGTGTACCCAATACTGCACTGAGACGGGAGATAAAAAAGTTACAGCAACTGAACAAGTAAATTGTTTTAGCCTGTGAGGAATGGACTCTTACCCCCACTGGGAAGCCCTTGAACTCTAGTAGAGGGGGAAAGGATATGCAGTAGCAAACTGCCTTGCAGGGCTGTCATCTGCAGATTGAATTTTTACTGTAGGGAAGAACCAGCACTAGAAACATATGTAACTGGCGACCTTTGATTTTATTATTTCTTGTTACACTTCCATAGATCTTTTTGTTCCTGATTTTATTTGAAAGTACTTCCCCTGATTTTCCACTTCAAAAGATGTGTAACTTCACTGCAAATCTAGCATAGTTTCCTAGTCATATAATTAATAGCTTCTTCCTTCCTTAAAATGGAAGTTACTTGCCCTTGCAGAATGAAATGCCACTGTCAGAACTGGAGATCCACAGTCTGCATTTTGTTGTACCAAAGCATAAAAGAGATCAGTTCCCTTTGCTCAGAGTCATCTGTGTTGAAGAACTATCCCGCAGAGTAAGGTGAGATGGCTTGGAGGGTTCAGTGCAAGAGAATCGCTGATTTTTTCAGTAGCAATGTGCACTTTTGCTTCCTCTATGAGTCAAAGCACACTGAAAGCAGGGAAGGATTTCTCCTGACTTCTGTACTCCTTGTATTAAATGCTCTGCCCGGTGCTGCTGTCCTTTACAGGTGATGGTAATCTTGATTTGCAGCTGTATGTTGTGAATTGTCTGGGGGTGGTAGAAGTGTTTCTTTACTATTTGTTTGTGCAGAGTCTCACAGGGTGGGGCTCTGGTTTTGGTTAGGGACCCTTAAGAAGTAATGAAATACAAATGATATCCAGGAGTAGTGATTTACCCTCCTGTTATAATACCTGTGAAATTGCTGAAGCAGACTGGGAGCTTGGGTATAGCTGCCTTAAGTTATGACAGACTAAATCAGAAGCTTTTCCTTTCCTTTTTCATTTATACTTTCCCTTTTCCTTTCCCCCTTTCAGTATTTCTTTGTTGAAATAAATCATTGCCACACAACCTTTTTTAGCGTTGGTTTTCAAACCCATTGTTTCTTGTTTCAAGAGGAGCATTTTACATGAGGTCCCTATTCAAAGTGAATATATATGTTAAGACAAATTGTTTAAACGCTTGCAAGGCCAATAAAAAGAGATACTGTAGTGCAAATTACCCTTGCAAATGCTCTCTTAAAAGCTAATAACATTTTCCCCCCAAAGGATAGTTCACAGCCATAAGGAGAGTTTCTCTTTCATGTTCATTTGCCACACAGATTTATAAAATGATCCCAAATCCTTGCACAGGCTGTGAGGGATTGCGGCTTTGAACTGCTGAATTGGAAAAGCTATTAATGGAAGAGGAGAAGTTTTCTGTTTCAGTCAGATTGGGTCAGGATAGTATAAATTCAGCCTTCCAAGTTTTGGTGTAAGATGGAAGGCTGTTTCTTCTTCGTCAATAATTTTCATAGTAAGATTCACAAGGTTTTCAGTTTAAAGGCATGAAATGAGATGATAAGAATGTAAAGAAGAATCATTAGTGCATTCACTGCTTTTNTTTTATTTTATTTTATTTTATTTTGTTTTGTTTTGTTTTGTTTTGTTTTGTTTTGTTTTATTTTGTTTTATTTTATTTTGTTTTATTTTATTTTGTTTTATTTTATTTTATTTTTCAAGTAAACCAAATAATTTTAATTTGCTTCCTGCGGAACATGCTATAATTGGAAACTTTTCAAACTCAAACTATTAAGCAAGTGGTCAAAATCTTCCGAGAAGAGGTCCAGCTGTTTTGCAGTGGTGCTTGTTCTCCATGCAGGCCTGTGACAAGTGCCAGGGATGGTCATCTCCTCATCGGCTCTGTGCACTGGCATGTGATATTTTCCCCTTCTGCAAAATCCAGGGCAGCATAAAGAGGCAGCCGCGCAGTTCTCAACTTGTGTTTAGCCTTGTAGTGATTGGGGGTGGAAGGTGGCCTGTCTAACCCCCAAGAGTGGCAAACTCTATTCCCAGCCCATGCAAAACACCCTGGAATTCTTCCACCCAGGGATGGTTTCCAGCTATGCATGCTTTTTCTTTTTAATCGGACCTGTGGTGGCTCGGTGATTGTAAAGGACTTTGAAAATCGGAACTTGGCCAAATTACTTCTCCTTCATGCCATTTTCACAGAAGGCTTTCACAGAAATTAAACAGTAAATAACTCCTGTGAAATTGCATCTTGTATTTACTGCTTTTAGTGGTGCTGGGATAAGTGATCAACTGAAAGCCAAGCAAGCTGAATTTGTGTGTTTATGCAAAGAACAGCTTCCACCAACTTTTCCTGCAGCACCGCTCTACACGCCCCAATAGGGAGGAAGGGAGCCTCTGTCTGTAAATCGAGTTGCTCTATGTCCTTTCCTTCCCAGCCTCTATAAGTGACTGTGAAATGCACTGGCTGCTTAAGTGCTGGTGACTGATTTTGTACAGGCTCCTGCCAGATACCCAGCGGTACCAGCTCTTGGTTGTTTCCAGTCTGTACTGGATTTGTAGTAGCAGTACAGATCTGCCTGTAAAAGGCTCCCTAAAAAAAGGCTCCCTGTAAAAAGCTCCCTTGCTTACACTGAGACAAATGGGACTGGTGAACTAGTAGCTGCTGTTTCCACTCTCATAACTGCTCATGACATGCATTGAAGTGTACCATGTGTGATGCTGTATTCTTCTGATGGAGCCAGACCTATCTCCTTCACCCGTTTTCCTTTCTGCTGTTAATCTGGTAATTGACCACTTAATCACATTTATTATCTTTGTAATTGAAACTGAGAAAGCCTCTGGCAGGTAAGCCCCGTGCCTCTGTGCGCTCACCCTGATTTCTTCTCCTGCAGCCCTAAAACCACAGCCCTTCCCCCTCTCCCTATAGCAGCAAGCCCTAGACATAAATAACTCTTAGAAGCCTGATGCTACTATATATTTGATTTTGTTTGCAAGCTTGTCTTATGACCAGCTCTCAGCGTGGGAAGAAGCAGGGAGTGGGGAGATGGAGAGAGAGAGTTGTTGCAACATATTTTAACATATGTGCTTTAGGCCTCTTGGTGGACTTCCTCTTGGGAAGAGGGGAGGGAGCGTGCCCCTAAGCAGTTGGTTGGCTTTGCTTGTTTCTATAGCAGCCTGAACAAGGAAAATCATGTTTTAACACTAATGTATTCAACCAAACCCCCCTAACAATTACAGGAAGAGTCTTTTTTATTACTATTAAAGAAATTGCATTAAAGATGAATGAGCATATATTGGAATAATTATGTTTTAAGGTGTGTAACATTAAAAGGTACTGAATGGAATATCTACTGTTTTGTTGGAACAGTAATAATGAGATTTCTGTCACCTAATCTTACAATAATAGGGTTATTACTATGCAAATTAAGGTATTACTTAAAAAAAAAAAAAAAAGAGGAGGTAAGACAGATCCTTGAGGCAGCCATTTATCTATCCTTAAAGCTATGCTGTCGATTCTCTTTAGGCTGAAGATCTTTTTTTTAAACAATTTGGAGATGCTAATTTCATTATTTTTTCACCTGTGTTTCCCACTAGAATGTTTTTTGTTCTCCCCATGTAGCAGATCAGGAGTGGTGGGTTTTTTTATATTTTCTAGTCTCTTATGGATTCCTTTAGGAATAATTAGATCAAATAACTATGATTATTACCTTTTTGTCCCCTCTTTCTTTTAAAGAAAGTAATGATTTGTGTATTTTGCCTGTGATTTTTACAGCAGGATCACAGAGAAGATACATAAATTATTTTTATCCATTTTTCCCTTTAGGAAGGAATTACTGAGCAGCTTGTTATAGTTTTCTTTATTTTCACAGTTATTAAACTTTACTTACTGGCCAGTTATTGGCCTTGAAGAGGAGTCAAGGGGTGGTCAACATTTGCATCTTTGAGTCTGAGACTTTGATAGCTTTTATGGGATCTGCCCGAGGCCTGATGGCATTTGCTGTGTCCCTGATTGTTAGAGGTAATGTTTAAGATTGGGCTGCTGATGGGAATCTCTTTGTTTCATTGTGAGTCTTAGTTCCTTTGTAGTGTATAATACTTGAAGAAATTTTGTTTGTGGGGGTAAAGGTGCTTGTAAAGGCTTCCTGAAGCCTCAGTCACTGCACTGTGAAGGCCATTTTTACCTGAGGCAGTTCAGTTCCAACTGGCGTGGTTATGCGTAGACATGGTGCACTCACAGTTCTGATTGCAGAGTATGTATCTTCTAGGAGGTGCCGAGCACTTGTCACTCTCACTGACTTCAGCGTTCCCAGCTTTCTGTTTGTATCAAGTGTATAGATGTATTGCTGCACTAATCCAGAATTCTACTTCCTCTGTCAGCAATTTATTCTGGAAAGCAAAACAAGATTTAGTGGTTGGATTTCAAGTTACTGTAGTGTATTACTTCATCTCAAATCCTCTTGTAGTGCCTCCCTTGGCCTTCTTTCCGGTGAGTTCACAATGCCTCTTGCTTTCTCCTTTTTTCATTCGCTGCTCTCCCACTCTATATTGAAGCCTGGTTTTGATTAGACTTAATTTTAACACTTTTGGATCTTTCTTTTATTTTTTTCAAATGTGTGTCTCCCAAGAGAAGTGGCGGACAGAATGGATGCAGAATTACCACTTGAGGTCTTATCCCATCACAGGCAGCTGTTTCCTCTGTAGTTTTCTGCAAGCAGCTTAATATCTCCTCATTTTCTGTCTTTAGAAAAAGTGGAATGTAAGCGTGTCTAAATTCACCTACCCTATGGGTAGTTAAAAGAAGTGATATTACCTCACTTTTTACTTACTTATATTACGGGGTGAATAATGGCGTATTGAGAACACATTTATTGTTAAAAACCGTAAATGAATCATGACTTAATAACAAGTTTATTAACCATGCAGAGTAATTTTACAAAAATGTACTTTGTTACCACTAGATTTTGCAACACTGTTTGCATTATTTGTAGCAGCAGTTGTGAGGTTCCTGTCTGTGAAAGGGGAGGGTGTTTATGCAATACAAGTTGCTGGCAGTCCTCATGCCGCCATAACTCCCCCAAAGCGTCTGCTGCCAGTATCATTTGTAAAGGAGAAAGCTTGGTGAAATCTGGAACTTCCACAGTGTCCTTGAACATAAAAACAGCTAACTACACATTAACAGTGATGTCAGGGTCACACTTAAACGTTTCATGGTACCAGCCATCCATCCAAGAGAAAGCTGTTAAGCTATTAGAGATTCACAAAGAAATTAAGTTCTTTTATTGATTCTTAACTGACAATTTCTCTTATGCTCACTGTATTAATTCTTGCTTGATTAACAGCTCTGGAACAAACTCAGTCATTGACCTCATGGACCCCAGGTTGCTGGACATAATAATCAGGAAGAGTCTGTCTGTTTAACTGGGTGTGCCTGAAAAAATGAGTTGCAGTTTTGGTTTAGATCTGAATCATAACAGTGTGCAGTGAAAGAAAATTCACCGTAATAGAAATAACAAGATGTCCAGAAAAAAAGACCTGTGCAATTTCTTCCTCAAAAGGCCATGTGAAACATCCACTAGATAACCCCTAAACCTTTGCTGCATTGTTGTTCTAAGGTGTGGTATGGTTGAACTAACTGCAGTGAAATAAAATAATACTAAACCATTTTCCAGAATTGACAGTAAAAGATGAAAAAGAAAAAAAAAAAAGACGTTTGACACTCAAAAAGATGATTTTGTTTAAGATTTTAGTTTAACACATATGCATCCTGCCCTGGTGATTGCTGGTGGTTGCCAGGAAGTTCTCCGAGAAATCTGCAAAATGTCTAGTCTGTGTAACAGACGGGAGAGCTGGAAAAATTGTGTGAAAGTCCAGAGAGTTTTAAATTTTTTCTCTCTTTTCTCCAGAAGGAATTTTGAACCATTTAAATAAGAGGTGTGAAGCTTAAATTCTCTCTATATACCCTTTTGAACAAAACCTTTGAGCTTTTATTGCATCTGTTCTTCCCTTGCAGTTACGGGTTGAGAACAGGATGAACTCCTAAGCAAGCTGTGCATGGCAGAATTGATGAGTGAACAAAATAAGCATTCCTTAGGCAGGAACTGAAATTTGAGCAGCTACTTTAGTGTGGTTAGTACTGCTGCTATATTCCATAACGTGGAAGACCCATGAGATAACTAGCTAGGAAGGGGATATCTCTTGACTCTGCCAAGAGACAAGAATGTGTGACACATCTTGGAGTGCTGGCACATGTAACAGAGTGATACAGATTGCATGGTAGCACTAATTAATTGATGACATAAAACCTACTATACTGAGGTCACATGAGGAAATTGAGGAAGTGTGGACAAAATGAGGGGGCAGTGAAGTGGATTGAGAACTGGTTGTGTGGCAGAACTAGAGGGCTGTAATTAATGGAGCAGGGTCAAGTTGGAGGCCTATAACCAGTGGTGTCCCCCAAGCATCAATACTTGGTCCAGTCTTGTTCAATGTATTCATCAGTGGCCTGGACAAGGGGACTGAGTGTATCCTCAGCAGGTTCACTGATGATACCAGACTGGGAGGGCTGACTGACACTCCAGAGGGCTGTGCTGCCATGCAGCATTACTGGACAGGCTGGAGACCTGGGCAGAGAAGAACCTAATGAGGTTCAGCAAGGGCAAGTGTAGGGTCCTGTACCTGGGGAGGAAGAATTCTGGGCACTGATATAGATTAGGGGGTGGATCTGCTGGAAAGCACTTGTGAGGAGAAGGATCTAGGGGTCCTGGTAGATAGTAAACTATCCATCAGACAGCAATGTGCCCTTGTTGCCAAGAGGGCCAATGGTATTCTGGGCTGCATAGGGAAGAGTGTGGCCAGTTAGTTGAGGGGAGGTCATTCTCACCCTCTACTCTGCACTGGTGAGGCCATAACTGGAATACTACATCCAGTTCTGGGCTCCCCAGTTCCAGAGAGACAGGGAACTAATGGAGAGAGTCCAGCCTAGGGCGACAAAGATGATTAAGGGATTGGAGCACCTTCCTGGTGAAGAAAGGCTGAGAGAGCTGGGACTCTTTAGGCTGGAGAAGACAAGGCTAAGGGGAGACTCTATTAATGGTTTTAAGTATCTGAAAAGAGGGTTGAAGGAGGATGGAGCTGGACTCTTTTTGGGGTTCCCAGTGACAGGACAAGGGCAATGGGCATAAGCTGGAATGTAGGAAGTTCCATTTGAATATGAGGAAAAACTTCTTTATAGTGAGGGTGCCAGAGCCCTGGGACAGGCTGCCCAGNAGTGACAGGACAAGGGCAATGGGCATAAGCTGGAATGTAGGAAGTTCCATTTGAATATGAGGAAAAACTTCTTTATAGTGAGGGTGCCAGAGCCCTGGGACAGGCTGCCCAGGAAGAGTGTGGAATCTCCTTCTCTGGAGATCTTCAGGACCCACCTGGATGCAGTCCTGAGTAATGTGCTCTGGGCAATCCTGCTTTAGCAGAGGAGTTGGACTAGATGATCTCTAGAGATCCCTTCCAACTCTGACAATTCCACAATTCTACTGAGTGACCACTATTCTTCTTACTGGGGCCATGATTTCCCATGCAATAGAGGAAAAGAGACCCAGTTTGATTTTTTTTATCTGTCCCAAGTTCCTTTAACTTCACATGCCTCAACAGCTGGCTGTACTTTCACTGCTTTTAACTCCACCTCTTCCAAGGGTCCTTTAACAAAACACCACCCTCCTCTATGTGGCCCCAGGCTACCTCTGCAAATCTGGGGAAAATTGGAGCAGTAAGGACTGCAGCTACAAATTACTGATGTAGCTAAATGCCAACACCTGAGCTGGGGGCTTGATAAAAGCTGGCTCTGTAGCAGGTGTGCTCTTTTAGTGGGTGTGTACCCTGGGATACAAAGGAGAATACAGATGGCAGTAAGAAGGGGGTTTCAGGACCTGTCAGATTACACAAGTTTATTGCTATTTTTCTTGATTTAATTTATTCTTGGTCTTTTAAAGCTGATATATATCATTTGATATCATTACAAAATAAGAGGTGTAAATTTTATGTTGGTCTGTAATGAACTGAACTTGTACTACTTGCTAGATACTTTTACCAGCTGGATGGAAGGAATGGTGTTTTGTTGGGTTTTTTTCTGTGAAAAAATGTAATTTTTTTTTT
>VZRU01015232.1:171681-216787 GCA_013398155.1 Pedionomus torquatus
GAGCTGGACTCTTTTTGGGGTTCCCAGTGACAGGACAAGGGCAATGGGCATAAGCTGGAATGTAGGAAGTTCCATTTGAATATGAGGAAAAACTTCTTTATAGTGAGGGTGCCAGAGCCCTGGGACAGGCTGCCCAGGAAGAGTGTGGAATCTCCTTCTCTGGAGATCTTCAGGACCCACCTGGATGCAGTCCTGAGTAATGTGCTCTGGGCAATCCTGCTTTAGCAGAGGAGTTGGACTAGATGATCTCTAGAGATCCCTTCCAACTCTGACAATTCCACAATTCTACTGAGTGACCACTATTCTTCTTACTGGGGCCATGATTTCCCATGCAATAGAGGAAAAGAGACCCAGTTTGATTTTTTTTATCTGTCCCAAGTTCCTTTAACTTCACATGCCTCAACAGCTGGCTGTACTTTCACTGCTTTTAACTCCACCTCTTCCAAGGGTCCTTTAACAAAACACCACCCTCCTCTATGTGGCCCCAGGCTACCTCTGCAAATCTGGGGAAAATTGGAGCAGTAAGGACTGCAGCTACAAATTACTGATGTAGCTAAATGCCAACACCTGAGCTGGGGGCTTGATAAAAGCTGGCTCTGTAGCAGGTGTGCTCTTTTAGTGGGTGTGTACCCTGGGATACAAAGGAGAATACAGATGGCAGTAAGAAGGGGGTTTCAGGACCTGTCAGATTACACAAGTTTATTGCTATTTTTCTTGATTTAATTTATTCTTGGTCTTTTAAAGCTGATATATATCATTTGATATCATTACAAAATAAGAGGTGTAAATTTTATGTTGGTCTGTAATGAACTGAACTTGTACTACTTGCTAGATACTTTTACCAGCTGGATGGAAGGAATGGTGTTTTGTTGGGTTTTTTTCTGTGAAAAAATGTAATTTTTTTTTTAAATCACTTGTTGGGGATTTTACATACTGAACCTAGGAGCATGATCTTTTTGTATTATCATTGACTTTAACTGTAGATATCCAGTAATTCCATTAGATATTTTATGGTTAGTTTCTTTTTAACGGCAAGTGAAGAAAAGTGCTGTCCCCATTAGTGTGTCTGAAGTCACTGCTGTTGAATCTTCAGAAACAGACAGAAAAAGGTTTTAACAGTTGTAAGATGAAACAAAACTAGCTGAAATGTGTGTTTAGATAGAACAAGATTGGTTGGGAATGAGATGTGGGAGTCATCAGCACAGAGGTGGTGAATTGAAGGCATCATTCCTCAATGATGTGAGAATACAGAACTATAATGCATATAATTGCTTGGATACTACGGGGACATTAAAAATACACAGTGTTTTATGTAACATAGCAATTTATAAGAACGCAATAGCAGTTAGTGTGAGGGTAGTGGGGAAACCCTATAATTATTTGGGATATGATGTTAATAGATCCAATAGTGAGCAGAGATGCAGCTCTAGATAATTTTTGTTGTACTTCTTTCCTGGTTTTGTTGGCTTCCTCTTTCCTCTCCCATTATATTTCTCATTTTAAACTCTGTCATCTCTTTTTCCCTTGCTGGTAGGTGATCTCACCCTCTTACGTGATGGCAGGCAGATGGCTCCCTCTGCAAATAATATTTAATGCGGTTCTGTCACTTGGCCACTGAGCAGTGTTGTAGCAGTAGGGCAGTTGAACTTGCTGTGTGAAAAGTATTAATATACTTGGCCTCTTCTGGTGTATGTTTTGTGATTCTAGGCTTGCTCATGAATTTGCTTTTTCCCAGAAGAGTGTGCAAAACACTTGCTGAGACACCAGGTCAGCTGTTAAAAACTAATTCTCAAATGGGTTCAGCTCTCAGCCCATATGTGGATAACCTATAAGTGGGAGTAATTTAGACATTCAAGCAGACAAAACCTCATTCTGCAAAACAGATGAAGGTGTTATTACAGATTCATGACGCATTATTTTTGTGTGTAGTCAAGGATGATGATCCATCTCAAAAGGAAGATAGATATACGTGAAGGTATATATGTTTATAGGTTTAAACCTGAATAAATAAAATGCTGTTATTATATATATCCTAGCACTTGATTGAAAATATTAATGGATAATACTGGGGCAGTGTCCTTCCAACTAAAAATCTGGAAGGTTTCATGACTGAAAAGTAATTTCTCTTGACCTCAAATTTCTGAGTTGGGTGAAGTATGAGGAATGACTCCTCAGAGACATCAGTAGTGAAGAAGAGAATTAGCATTATATGTATTGTGAGTGTTAAGCTTTGAGGTGTTTGTTCCTTGGGGCTTTTGCCCTTCTGCCCACTTCATTGAAATTGACTCCTCCTTTTCAGTGTTCATGCAAAACTTATTTCTGTTTTGTGTCGCATGCTTTCATGCCCCTTTAGTTTCCCTTAGAGTTCAGACTTTGAATAAAACCCAAACCCCAGAATGAAACTCAACTGAAACCACCACATTTTTGTATAGTTTCCACCAAAACCATACGCTGACCCAGGTTCGCTCTGTGTTTGGCCTTGGTACACTAAAAAGTTACTGAAGCCTTATTGAAATTTTCTGTAAAATTGAATTACTTAGATTTCCTGATATGTTGCTTTCAGACTTAAGTGTAGCCACAAATTCTGGAACTGCTGTTTGGGATCTCTGATGACTTTTGAGAGTACAGGGTTTTGTTTTGACCTACAAGATTGGTTAAACTGGCTTGAAACATCTATCTGAAGTGCTTCTTTCTTGTGTGGTTTGCTAGAAAGACAACAAGCAAAAAACTGCACCTTGCCATGCTTTTGTGACAGGAATGGTGCTAAGTGTGGGCTCTTCTCAAGTATCTCTCTGAATCATCCCAGATTTGGGCATAGATATGCTAGGTCTTTGTCTTTTTTCTCTTTTTAACATGGGGAGAACCTACTGAAGGGGTCAATAGCATTAACAGTAGTATAATCTCCTGGGTATTCAGTTTTACACTAATCATACTGTAATCTTGGAATGAAATTTAAAAGTTTGGTGAGGATCACTTTTGTGGTGTTTGATTTTGACACCTCCCTGCTTCTTCCACCCTTCATAAAAGTCAGTTGTAAACAGACTGCTGGTATTTTTGGATAACTACTCCATGAGAAGCGTGAACAAAGATGTACTCCCTGTTCATATAACCAGTTACTGCTTTATTTCTCACAAGCTATGTGAAATGCTTTGAATCTGTAGAGAGCCAGACCTTCACCTTTAAACTGCTTCCAGAGTTTTCCCCTGTTGAGCCTGCTTCTGGACCCAGGAGTCACACTTCTGTTTGTGAGCCCAGTGTCTCTGATTTCATTTTGGTTAGGCTTGTGACCCCAATTGTCAAGGCCTCCACCTCTGAACTGGGAGCCGCTGGCTCAGGCAATTTGTATTCTGTTCTGGCAAATTGCCATTTGGGTAATTGCATGCTGTTTACTTTTGATATCTTCTTTGACTTCAAATCTGGGAGCAATTCCACTTCATTTCTTGTTGTGAAATGGTGCTGTTGCTTGGTTGTTAGGGTCTGTTTTAGAAGAGGGCTACCTCTTGAGTAGCTAGGAGTGGGGTGTGGGGGAAGAGACGCCTGTTCCTAATCTGTAGATGGTTGCTGGCTGCTTTGAATTGCAGGGAAGTTAGTGTCTGTGGATGCATATGTTCATGTATGTATATATATGTATATATAGTTGTTGGACTTGGCCAAGCAGTGGTCATAATGAAGCTAATAACATCAGGACATAACAGCTAGGATCTTTAACATCAATGAATTCAGATGGTGGGCTTGTCCTTTTGCAGCATCCAGTGGATGCTGCGTAGGGACACAAGATCTCTAGTTGGGTTGTAATGGGAAACTTTATTCATGATACATAGTTTGGGTTGCCTTTAGCCATTTGTTTTCTTTCAGAAAATGTTAGTTTAATCTATATCTTTACAGCTTCTTCCTGAGCAGTGGGGATACCATGCGTTCCCAGGTGCTTTTTTCTCTTTGCTTTGGGAAAATTGGCTTAGCAGATGTTGCTGTGGGATTTATTTGGCAGTAATTCAGTAGATGACATTATTACCGTCCAAACTCAAATCTTTAATACCAGACTATACATACTATAAGGAATTTGTATCATTTTGATTTGAACTTTCTTAAAAGAGTTTGTTCCAAGATTTCCTTCAAACCAGAGAAACAACTTATATTTCTGACCAGATTTGCAATTTTAAAAGGATGAATATCATATTTATTCTTGCAGGACATCAGTATCCAGACGTTGGCTAATACTTGATGTTGGATAGAAACAACAGCCTAAACCAGTACTGGAATCTTCCTCCTGACCCATTAATAACTGTCATTTATGTAACATCTTCCATCATGCTGAATATCCAAGCAATTTATAAACACGCTCCTTGATTCCTCAGAGAAATCTGTAGTTAGTCAGGTTTAAATTTGTCTGGGGTCATGGAGGTTAATAACTCAATTCCTTCAAAAGGTGCCGCAGTTCTAATGACCACAGCCCTTAGGACCTATGAGACTGTCATGCCAAACCTAACACCTCTGTCTGCAGGGTGCCCACAGCAACATACTGACACGCTGACTCATGCAGCCTGGTGGGGAGAGCACTACCTCTTGACTTGGCTGTGCTCTCTACAGGACCATTGGTTTTTTGGGTTGGCTTTATTTCCTTCCATCTTCAGAGGACATCCATCTCTATGCTTGCCCATCCTGAGATATGGGTCTTTTGGAGATGCAGATGGGTCAGATACTGAGGCAACAGGATATGTTTGTGTGGTTTATTTATTTATTTATTAACTAAAAAAAGGTGGGGGGTAGAGGGGAAAAATATGTAACCATAATAATTCCAAAACTGAATTTTGGGGGGTAACTTACCTGTTGGGCTTTATCCTAATATTTCAAAGGAGTGATGGTTTTAAATTAGTAGAAAGCTGGGGGTGTTTGAGCCCTGGTGATTCTGAAAATAGATACTTATGCTGATGAGTGTGCTGCAGTTCACCACTGCCTAACTCCAGATGTCAAGGACTTCACTGTTTCCAGTGCGTAGGTCTAAAACAAACTTGGCTTTATAACCACTTATATTTAGACTGATTAGAGGAGCTGAGCCACATCTGCGTACTTCTTGCATGACTCCTTGTTCAGGAAAGTATCAAAGAAGATTACTAAAAGGAGTATTGCATTCTCATTGCTTCTGAGCTTTTAAGAGGTTAGTCTTTAAAGAAATAGGTCTCATCATAACATGTAGGAATTTCTTGTTTCATTATGATGTGTATATTTTTTATGGAGATATTAAGACATTGTTGTATTTAAACAGCATTCAAGGATCTTGTTGAATTGGGGCCTTAAATTTTGGGTAGATACATAGAATATTTGAGTCAGGTAAGTATACTCTCCAAGATACCAAATGGAAAAAAGGTGCTAGTAATCAAACTGTGTGTACAGTAATTGCATCCAAGATGTCACGTTTAATGTTTACATTCTCCTGTTACTGTTCTGTTATGTGCATTCATGAGCCATGCATTAGGTACCTACATATTTATCCAGATAACTAGTAAAGCAAACATGCAGTTGATGAGATTTTGACTCTGTTGAAATCATTACAATGAAGCCGGAATTTTATCATATATATGTGAGTACAGAGTATTAGTGTAAGTGCTCTTGTAGAGTATTCTTATATGAACTATGCTGTGAAATGTCACAGTAAAATGTAGCTGCAAGGCTATTTGAAATTAGTCATTTAGGTAATATAGATATTATTTTATGAGGTTTATCCATTTATCACTGCTTCCCAATTCTTTTGTATCCTAGAGAAGTGACTTCACAGTAGACAGAGATGAATGTGTGTGTATGATTTGGTCTTTTTTTTGGGGGGGGGGAGTTAATGATATCCACTGCTTGGGGTGGTTGTCTTTTGTCAGCATAACTACAGCTTGTATAAATACTGGTATTTTTAATAGATACGATTTTTCTTTTGGCAATTTAGTACAAAATACAGATCAAAGGGAGAAATTGGTGCAGTACTTGTCACTGATTATAAGCAAAATTGTCACCTGTACTTGAGCCGTTGTCTTGAAATAGCAAAGAATATCTCATTAAAAATAAAATGCTACTACCCTCACTATTGCAGTTTATAATAGTATTACTTTACAGCATTTGGGGCTGTTACTAACACTCTTTGCCAAGAATATTCTGTCTTGCTTCTGATTTTGTTTTGGACTAAGCAACCCAAACCCAGTGATGGGAGCTGGTACTGCTGAGCTCTCTCATGTGTCAGGCCCTGAAGTGGAGGCAGTGACAGTGCTTGATGCTGTCACGAGTGCAGCTTGATTTGAAAGTGGATGTCACGAAACAGTGGTAGGCCTTTCTATAAATAGAAACCTTACAATAAATCAAGCCAAAGGAAGACCCCATTAATGATGCTCATCTCCAGTTCTGGGACATCAGGCATTACAGGCTTGAGCATTCACTGCTTCTCCTGCAACAACCATTCACCTTAGAAAGCTGCTTAAGATTGTTCCCTGAGGGGAAAGTCTGCACTTGTCCTGGTGCAGTGGTAACGCTGTGGCCAAAGCATTTACAAAGTAGGTTTCAGGATAGCTATAGGCAACCAGCCCTGTGGCAGCAGTGTTTGAAGCCTTGGGTGGCAGTGCTCTAGACAGCCATGGACTGTCTGCACGCATCAACCACAGCTAAACACTTACGGTGGTGTTAGCTATTGCTTTTGGTTACCTAGACTTTAAGCTTATTTTGGCATATTATTACCTACCTACCAGCAGTTTCTGCAAAAAAAAATAAAGTATGTAATTTTCTGTGAGCAAGAGTTCATAAAATGCTTGGGGTTAACTCAAGGTTATCGAGACTGTTGTGGTTGTGAGGAATTAGTTGTTAGACTGTAGCTAATGGCAGCTGTGTTCTTGCCTGCATTGAGCATGGAGAAAATTCTTGACCCTTGCTGACTATTACTTTGTTTCTCTTCTCTATAAAGTGGTGGGAGCCTGAAGGGTTAATTTTTGTTGTCTTTGAAGTTTGCAATTTGAGGGAAAAAATCAGCAAATATCATCTTGCTGACCTTTGAAACCGGCCTGACTGTTTAGGGCCTAGGTTTCATGAGGGAGTGGAGGGTCGGAGACTGAGCAGTTGTTGTGGTGGCACCAGCAAGGGTTAATCAGCTTTGCCAGTGTGAACAATGGAGATGGGGGCAGCTTTAAATGAAATGAGCTGAATATTTCATCTGGCCACTCAGCTGCCTGCTCCAATTGCCGCCTCTGCTAAAACGAGAGCTTAATCTAAAGTGACAACAACATCGGTTTCTATGTGCTCCAGTCACACAGAACATGACTTCCTTAACATAAACACTATTTACATGGACTGTCTGGATATAGCAGGGAATCGGGAGCGTGCCCAGCTAAGACAGAGGCTACAATGAAGGACGAATAACAGGCAGCTGAGAATTAACATTGGCAAATGAAAGCCTGACCCTCAGAGGGCATGTCCCTGTTACATTTTAAAGCTAGAAAGCCTTGCACCGGTAACCTTACTTCCAGTAAAGACTATATAATTTAAAAGAAAATAGTTCCTTTTCAGCTTAGATACTTAACCAAATGTATTATGTCTGACCCATTTTCCTACTCCATATGACATGAGAAGAAGGACCCCCAGCTGCAGTCACCAGTTGTTCAAACAGCTGTAAATGATAAATCTCTCCCTTCCTTGTGTTCCTGTCTCAAAGCAGGTCCTGCATTTTGGTATGAAAGGAGGGATGCTGCTGGGCAGAGGCAGATGTCCCAGTCCAGTGCCTGTCCTGGGACACTAAAGCAAGACCTCTGTGCCACACAGTACTGTTTGATGAAGCTGTTTCTGAATCTGAGTTGTGCCATTTCTGAAAGACCAGGCTGTGCTCCTGTGTTGCCTCAACAAGACACAAACAAGGAGTATGTCCAGCCAAGCTTCTTTCCCCAGGCTCTGTGAGGACTGTCTCTCTGCAGGAGTAAATGCTTACGGCCCCTCTCAACTGGGGAGCTGCCAGATGTTTAAAAGGGAAAGACCCCCTCATTGGAAAAACTCCAGATAGTTCACCGTGGAGGAAGGCAAAACCTGAGAGAGTCTGGGGTAGTGTGATGATAAGCCTGCAAGAGGTTAATGCAACTTCTTTTTGCCCTGATGTGAGTACTGTGAGAACCTTACTCCAAGAGGTAACTGTGCTTTTCCTGTCTCCCTTGTTAGGGATGCTGGAGGCAGCAGCGTGGCCATAAGCATCTTGTCCCCTAGCCTCTCTGGCAGCCCTGTTATTCCTTTCTTCTCTCTTTCCCCTCGGCTTGCTGGTTATGCAGAGTCACTCGTTGAGGTGGGCAGGAAGGGCACTGTGCAACAGCAGTTCTAGGTATGACTTGCCCTTTGGGTAGTATTGGGAAATTCACTTTTCTTGACAGCTGTGTTAAGCTGACAGTTGCTCAAGCAGGAATTACTTGCTCGTTGTTTTATAGTGGTTTTTTTGCTGGTTTTGCCATCATCAAAACAGGAGTTTATCTTAAAAAAATAAATAAATAGAGGAAATGTGGGATAACTTCATGGGTGTGTTAAGCTGAACAGTGGGACAGTAGGGCACCTGCATCTTAATCGGATCCTGCAGTTAGCCTTCAGAAACAGGGCAAGATTGTGTGTTTCTGTGCAGTTTTGTTTTTCATCATGTAGACAAATACATGTCCTCCTTTTGCTTTACAGAGAGGCTATAGTTCTGTCCTACTAAAGAAATATTTTCTTTCCAAACATTGGTCTAACAGCAGAATTTACAAGACATTGCTTATCCTGAAAGAATTTTTTTAAGCCTTAATTGAACACTTGCTATTTTGGAAATTTGGAACATGCTGTCAGTTACAGCATCATCTCTTAAGTTGGAAAGCCATTTGCTGGATGGATAAGGAATTGGCTAGATGGCCGCACTCAAAGTGTCGTAGTCCACAGCTCAATGTCCAAGTGGAAACACATGATGAGTGGCGTTCCTCAGGGGCCAGTACTGGGTCCGGTGTGTTTAACGTCTTTGTCAGTGAATGAATGTTGGGATTGAGTGCACCCTCAGCAAGTTGAGTGATGACACTGAGCTGTGTGATATGGTTGACATGCTGAAGGGAAGGGATTCCATCCAGAGGTGCTGGGACAGGCTTGAGGGGTGGGCCCAAGCCAACATCATGAAGTTTAGCCAGGCCAAGTCCAATGTCCTGTACCTGGGTTGTGGCAATCCCAAGAGCAAGTACAGGCTAGGCGGAGAATGGATTGAGAGCAGCCCTAAGAAGAAGGACTTGGGGGTGTTGGTAGATGAGAAGCTCAGCATGAGCAGGCAATGTCTGCTTGCACTCCAGAAGGCCAACTGTATTCTGGACTACATCAAAAGAAGCGTGGGCAGTGGGTCAGTGGAGGTGATGCTGCCTCTTTATTCCACTCTGGTGAGACACCACCTGGAGTACTGCATTCAGCTCTGGAGCCCTCAGCACGGGAGAGACATGGAACTGCTGGGTTGGGTCCAAAGGAGGGCCATGAGGATGATCAGAGAGCTGGAGCATCTCTCCTATGAAGACAGACTGAGAGAGTTGTTCAGCCTGGAGAAGGGAAGGCTCTGGGGATACTTCATAGAGGTATTCCAGTACCTGAAGGGGGCCTACAGGAAAGTTGGAGAGGGAGTTTTTACAAGGGCATGTAGTGATAGAATGAGGGATAATGGTTTTAAACTGAAAGAGGTTAGATTTGAATTAGACATCAGGAAGCAACTCTTAGTTGTGTGAGGGTGATGAGACACTGGAACAGGTTGCCCAGAGAAGTTGTGGATGCCCCATCCCTGGAAGTGTTGAAGGCCAGGCTGGATGGGGCTCTGAGCAACCTGCTCTAGTGGGAGGTGTTTCTGAAGTGGAGAAAACAAATATTTGCATGAAAATGAGAGGTCCAGTGGCTATAATCTTGTAGCTGAAATCCTGAGCAGTTTCATTTTCCTATTAAAGAGTAATTACTGTTGCCAAGTTAAGTGGACTTTTGTGACACTTTTTTTAAACATACTGTAGTTAACTTTGAGCTGCTGTAGCTTCAATTTAAAGAAGGAACACAGATCACTTATGGTGTCAATACAAGACTTAAAATAGTAGCCAAAATCTGTGCTTTTTGATTCTGTCTGACTACCATCTTTCCTTTTTCCTCACTTTTGGTTCCAGAAGGGAGTGTAAGCAGTCACAGATTTACAGAATTACAGATGTATTCCTTACACCATCAGAAAACAAGGTCTACTATTCTTGAGATTCAATGTGCTGGCATTGGTTCAAGAACTAACACCTCTTCGAAGAGAGCAGTCACTAAAATCAGCTCATCATTGAAGTGTAAGGGAAAAAGACAAGACAGAAATGGGGCTATAGGGATTTCTAAGGGTCGTCCAAAGCACCATCTCGCAAGTCACCTTTGTTAGGTAATGATGCTGACTGTCAGCTGGGAGTGATAGATTTCCAGAGGCGCAGGATGTAAGTTTATATTCTTACTGTTTCATGAAGTAGCCCTTACAGCTACTGTGCCAGTACAGCTACTGGTGCCAGCCTGGAGTGAGGTACCAGATGAGTAACAGGATATGCCTTTCTCCTCATGGCCTTTCTTTAAAAGACGTACTAAAAGAATATATGAGAGATGAAATAGCAAGAAGTGCATCTCTGTTCATCTGGATATGCATTTAGCCTTGTTCCAAGGAACTAGGAGGCCCAGCGTTCTTTGTTTTTAAGAGAGATTCGTCTTGTTGGATCTGTTTATCCCTTCCATCCCTTCTGTTTATCCCTTTCAAGACCAAGTGCTTGGTCTTGAAAGCAAGACTGTAATTCGGCTGTCGCACAGGTGATGTTAGGGAAGAATGGACTCCTTTCTGGAGAGGTGTGATCTTGGGTTCTTCAAGGGAATATAGAATTGTAGGTGAAATTTCAGGCTTCTTTGTCTTCATCCTGGGGCCCAAGAAGAATGTGGATTAGGGAGCATTAACCCCTTCTTGGCCTGCATTTCTGTAGGCAGTGAAGATGGAACATACTGGCTTTTGTGCTGGAGACTAGCTCTTGGATGCTAATACAAGTGATTAATAAAAAATCTCCTTTTCTGAGGATTACTAATCTGTCTATTAGATGTATGCTTATTACATAGTTATTAAACCTAATGAATGTATTTTTTAACATGCAATAATTATCTAATTAAATATAAAGCATTAGATTAAGTAGGCTAGCTCTCATACTAAAAATGCTGTCTATTACAAGTAGATTTATTGAGGATTAACAACTACGTAATAGAACTGTATCTATTTCATTATTATTAATCCTCAATGAATGTTTTTAATAATTAATTGGCACTTAACCAAAGGATTATGTTCATTGTGATGGAGTTTATGAAGCAATAAAACGTTTTTTTTTGTGGACAATTAAGTGTGAAAGGGAATATTCTGATGATATACCTAAATAACAGGGAGAGGAACAGACAAAAAAACCTAACCCCAGCACAAAACCCAAACTGGGGGAAAATGAGTAAATTACATGTAGCAATTTTTTATTTCTCTTGTTACCTGATAAGAGTTTGAGAGTTTTGCTTGATTTCTTACATATCATGTATGAGAAGTAGTAACCAGCTACTTAGGCAGAAAGATATTTAATGCTGGAAAAGAGTTAAATGGGAGTGCTGTGGTTAAAGATGGCGAAATATTTTGGTGTGGCTGATGAAGATCCTTCAGTACTTAATTTTCATTCTTGAAATCTTTATTCACATGTGAATCAGTGAACTAGAACATAAATGCAATATACATTTTGTCTAAACCAGTTCCAGGAACATGTCCCTGGGTCAGCTGCTAGGGGATAAAGCAGAAAGTTGTGTCTTGAGCACAAAGAAATGCTGTGGATTTTTCAGAGTCAGTTATGGAAGCAAATGGGGAAATGCATATTCTGTCAGTTTAGCTGACCCCAAGAGAAGACACTGGTCCTGACATCCTGTTAAAGTTTCTGCTATTAACAACTAGAAGGGTTGAGTCAGTAGGATTAATCATCAGCTGTTACTCTGAACACCTTCAGACTTTTTGTGGATGGAACAAGTCTAATGCAACCATGAAGCTTTCTAGTGATTACTTGTTGAATTCCTGTAATTAAGATGTGTAGACAGATCCCTACACAGATATACACAAGGTTTTGCTTCAGAAAAAAGTTGTTCCCTATATTGCGTATTTTCAAGTGGACATTGATAAACTGAAAAAAGGAAAATATTCTATCTAATAATGAAGGACATTGGTAAGTAAATATTCTGTTGACATTAAAAAACTTAGCCAGCTTTAATGTTTGAAGACCTTTAAGAAAAATTATTAGACTTCATGAAAAAGTGCAGCACCTTTTCAGATTAATTGAATGGGGGGGAATAGATAGAAAGTTAGTTTGTGACTGGGAACATATATGCTTAAATAGTTTTCTATGTGGACAGCATAAGTTAATTTTTCCTTCTTTTTAAATGAAGTCATTAAACTTTGCTGTAGTTATTTGAGGGGGGTTGTTGGGATACTTTATAATTTAGAATTCTTAAAACAAATGATTTATTGTGATTTGTGTTGAGTGTTATTGAAATTTGGTCTTTCTGGATTGGAATGTGTTGGAATCTGATAATTTTTCTGATGGATTTTGGAAGTGAAGATAAAATGTCTTTTAGACAATGTTGGAAGTGCCAGTACAATATGGGGCTCAGCAGTATGGGGGCCGGGAGGAGGCAAGCTGTGATAAATATCCAAAAATTACTTTTTATTTTGAAAGTTATGGTTTGTAGTTACTTTAAGAGAAACAAGGAAAATGGAGTGTAGAGCCAGATTTCAGTCTGAGAAGTCTTGGTGTCCCCTTCAAGCTTAGGGTCTCTGAACTCAGACTTTTTAATTGGAGAGACCCTAACAGCTGGGAAGGTCCTGAATCTTCAGATTCCTAGGACTTCACAGTGTGCCATGCAGGTGACCATTGCCTTCATACGCAGCTCTGCAGGCTTTTTTAAAAATAAAAAAAATCTTGTTATGAGGTTAATTGCGTTTTCCAAAGGGTGGCAACCCTGACTGCCCACAGGATTTGGCAAACTACAAGACAAAGCCAGGCTTTCCCCTAAAGCTTTACAGTAGTTGTGTTGCTGCAGCAGCAGCTGCTGCAGAAGGTGAATATAGTGATGATATTGATGAGATTACTAATTTGTTTAGTAGACAGGGAATGAGGATTCGTCTGTTGGCTGTCATCTTCCATCAACCGTATGTTGCCCCAGGCAGTGGGTATATGCTGTTAGCTTGTTACTAATTTTACTTTGTTTTTTCTCAGCTTAGTTCTTTTCTTTGGTTCATTTCATTCATTTGTTGTGACTGAAAACTAAACAAGAAGGAAAAATAGCCCATTGCTACCTCTCTTTGTTACCCAGCAGGTACCCTACAGCTTCTGCCTGCAGCCTGTTCCATTTGATTTGGCTGAAAGCTTTCGGCGAGAGATGCGGTGGCCTATAAGTGAAATGCCTTTTAGGGCATAAGAAGTTTTCTCTAGAAACTGGAGTCTTAAGCATATTTATCCTTCAAAATCAGTAGGTGTAAGCTATTTAAATAGTATTGCACCAGCCTGCAAATGAATTGGTCATTCCTTGATCTTGCCATGCCTGTGTTGATATGTTGTGTTGTTTCATGTGCCAGGGTAGTGGGTTTGTTTTTGTGGGTTTGTTTTTGTGGGTTTGTTTTTGTGGGTTTGTTTTTGTGGGTTTGTTTTTGTGGGTTTGTTTTTGTGGGTTTGTTTTTGTGGGTTTGTTTTTGTGGGTTTGTTTTTGTGGGTTTGTTTTTGTGGGTTTGTTTTCTTTTAATTTCTGAGGCATTTTAGATTGTGCTAATCAAACTTTCAGTTCTGCAAGGGGCAGGAAATTTGTGCAAAGGAATTTTGGGGTCAGATGTATTAATTGGAAGCTCATTGAGGGTTTTATCTCATACAGGTTGTGATTTCACAAGGCCAGTTCTAAAGGGGGAAATCTAATTTGTAGTTACAAATTAATTTGACTTTAAGATTAAGATTAATTAAGATTAAGATTTTCAAATTTAGTATCCCTGTCAGAAATTCTGTTTATTATTGTAACTAAGGGGTCAGTATTATAATATTGTCATGCTCTTCTCATTCAAAACATGTATTTAGTATTGTGTTTGTGAATATCTTGGTAGGATCTTTGCCAGGTGGAGATGAGAGAAGTGTAAAGGGCTGAAAGGCAGCCTGGATTTCTAGGCTTCATTGCAATGTCTTTTTTTTTTTTCTTTAAAATCTTAGTACTTGTAGTACTGAGTACTGATTTTCAGGGGTACTGATCACAGCTTTAGGTATCTGCTGAGGTTTGCAGCAACTTTGAAAATTATTAAGGAGCCATCCACAGGAAAGTGAAGTTGGTGATACTGTTATGGAAGACAACATGTGTGAATTAGAAAAAATGTAGTCAAAATCTTAAGAGGAGATAGATGTTGATAGGTAGTGGGGAAAATATATTAGTTTGTGGGTATGTTATTTTTATTCTGTTTCTTCTTCCAGTAAAAAGTAATTTATGGCTCACCTCCTTCAGTCTTTGCTCATTCAGAGGGAGCATGTTTTGATGGTAACTATACTGTTAAACAGGATTGGTCTTGTGGTCAGTGTGGAATATACATCCCTTTCTGACCTAAATGCATGTTGGTGATGGGAATCCTGTGTTGTTGCCTTTTCTGGGCCCTACTGAGCTTCTGGGTGGTGAGGTCAGTCTCTTCTGCTCCCTTCCCAGCCTGATTTCCTCCAGCGCATATAATTCTTGATGCATATCTAGCATAGTTTTATTTTTATATTTTTAACTACTTTCTTTTGGTTGCATGAGCATTGCTTGATGCTTTATTCCAGACTATATTGGACCCCAGACAGGGGAAAAATAGCTGCAGAAAATGTTTCAGGTAGCAGTGAAGTAGCAGATCCTCTCAAGGGTCAGTAGGGCACAAAGTATAGAGGGAGAACAGAGGATGGCCAGAAAACTTTGGTTACAGCTCAGTAGGTTAGCGTTGATGATCACTGAAACTTCTCTCATGGTTGAGGCTGTTAGTAGCAAGTTTGTGGGATGAGATGTGTAATGTGGTCCTCCTTGAGCAAAGAGGAGTATTTCCCTGTGTATAATGTCTCTTGGCCCTGTATTTGGGAAAGCTGGATGCATTTTCAAGCTCAGTGCAAGTATTGTAATGCCTTGAGATATATATATGTATTAATTTTTTAATGGATAGCAGAATGAAGTCTTACACATATGCATGTTAGATGTGCCTAATATTTATAACATTGAAAGTAGAGGTGGAGAAGTATTTTCATAGAATCATTAGGGTTGGAAAATATCTTTAAGATTGAGTCCAACCATAAAATTTTTCCACATGCCACAAGGATAAACAGCGTTCTTGGAGTCGATGGAGGAAATTGCCAGTTATTGGGTTTGCCCTTAAATTTTTATAGTCATGTAAGTGTCCAGGTGCACTGTGATTTTCTTGTCTAAAGCTTCAAATGGGAGCTTTTTTGGCTGAATGTGTGGTGATGATTATGATGAGATCCTTTGTGGTATCTTATAAATTCCTGAGGTGAAAAGAGGTTTCGCTGTCTAAGAACTCATCGTGATAGTTTGTTTTTACATAGGCAGGAGTAAAGTTGCTGTGTTTTCCTTCTTTCTTTCTGACTGGCTTCTGTGGGGGAAAAAACCCAAAAAACTTACGAAGAAGCAATGAAAAATCCGAGAGCTCTTTCTGTAAAATCCTACCATTTAAAGACGGCAATATTTTGAGTACTTCCAGCTAGTTATAAG
The DNA here is from genome assembly GCA_013398155.1 of Pedionomus torquatus. NCBI lineage: Eukaryota > Metazoa > Chordata > Aves > Charadriiformes > Pedionomidae > Pedionomus > Pedionomus torquatus. The sequence goes on from VZRU01015232.1 coordinate 187,462, forward strand.
TCTTTTATCAAAGTGTTTTTGTAAATTGTTTCTGTGCTCTGCATGTGTGTCTGTACTTAAACAGAGTAAATGATAACAGCAAGGGAAGAAAGGCATCCTTCAGTAGGTAGCAGCACAATGCTGGCTGCGTGTACATGCTGACGACTGTGGGGTCACATCCTGGGCCACTCAGGCAGGTGAGGGGAAAGGAAGGCAAGAGGAAAAAATCAGTGGAAGGAGGAAAAAGTAAAAACAAAAGAAGATAAGAGTGGGTCTGGAGGGGGGGTTGCTTCTGTTAGCGATGCCTCGAACACAGTGGTGCTTGTACCCAGAGGATCCAGAGTAGGGGCAGTGTCTCTTTAAAAGCAGTAGGGGGTTGGAGCTGGGGGAGCGCTCACAGCAGTAAGTATAACACAGCTGTGCTCTGTTTATGCTTAGGCTACAATAAAAAAGCTATAAAATGTGAGATGTCATAGCTCCACTTTGCTTTATTTATACTATTTCCTCTGAGCTCTGTCACACTGCACATTCATCTGCTAACTTGCAGCAAGAATGGAGATTAAAATATCACAGCTCAAAATAGGAGTCAAGCGGAAGGAGATTCATCATAGCCCTATTAAAAAATATGTAAATATGGGAGTGAAGTCATTTTAAAGCTGTATGGCTCTCCTTCTCAGTGGGCTGGTGAAAGCTGTGAGTGATGTGCTATGCGAGTGACAGATTTATGGGACTTGTTCTTCTTTCTATTTTTCAATCCATTCCACCAAAATACTTTTAAGATTAAAAATACCAATTTGAATTGCAAATTTTCTCTATGCTATATATCTATTTTTAAAAAGGTTTTCTTCTTAACTGTTGCCTAAACTAATAACAGAAAGAAATATTATTCCCTATTAAAAGGGGTTGAAAGCATGGTCTGGTGTGGAACTTGCAGTAGATGAGATGTGCAGTTCTAGAGCACTTTTCATCCAGAGTCCTCAAAGTGCAGTGCAGGCATTAGGTCAAGCCTCTCATGCCCTCCAAGGGAAAGGACTTCCTTATGCTTCATACATTTCCAGCTACTTGCAGTTCTTGCAGCTGCAGTTCTCAGAAATGCCCTGTGGTACCTAAACCACAGTATTTTTAGTGGAGGTTTATTCCTTTTCTCCCCTGCAGCTATTTTGAAAATAGAGTTGGAGTAGGAACTCCTAAGTCCTAATTTCTGAATGCTTTCTATGAGTGCTGTGCAAAGAGCCTTTGCTAGTAGGAGCAGTGCTCTTTTGAACTTTGCAGTGAGTCTGTGGTCTTTGATTTGGTCAATTTGTATGAGTTTTCCCCTGGAAGAATAAAGCACAGATATTGCAAGATATTTGAGAAATGAGGGATTTAAATTAATGCTTGGAATGTACAAGAAAGCCACCAAGATACTTCAGCCATGTTCAATTCTGAAGCCTGGTTTTGAATAAAGGAGGTGAAACGTGCTGCCACTTTATGGAACTGTGTTTTGTAGGTCAATGTGGGCACAGTGCAAGGAGATAAAAGCCAAAGGTGAGCTAAGAGAGAGAGAGGGCTGCCCTGCTGATGCTGTTTCCTGTGATTGCAATGTGAGGCAAGGGACTATAAGAAAAGCTGGAAACTTCTCGATGCAAAGTGGCCAAGGCAAAGCAGTCATTTTTGTCTGTGTAACCTTTGCAGCCTCTGAGTTGGCTTGCCTTTGAAAAATTTTATACGCCTGTTCATCCAAGTGGGATCACTGTTCAGCTTTTGATCAGCAACCAAATGTGAGCATAGTTGCTAAACATGGAGGAGTTTCATCCGAAAGAGGGACTAAAATTGATCATTAGAGGTGGTAGAGAACTACTAGCATTCTTTCTTTTTTCTTAAATGATGATATAAAAGCACCAGAAGATAATTCAGTATTTCAGCTTATTACCAAAACTTAATTGACTGCCACTCTTAGAAGTTGGTGTTTGGTGGATAAACAAGGAATCAGCTGAGCAAGACCTTGTCACCCATCTCTCCTGTAATCGTGTCGAGTGCGACCCTGAGAACAGAAGAAATCAGACTGTTGTTTAATCTCCAATGATCTTATTTCAGGGACTGCCACCATGCCTTATAGCTTATGCAAACTGAAGTGCTCGTGCAACTGGAAAGCTGTCCACTAAGAATGGAGCTAAACCAACCTGCTTCTCATGGCACTTGGATTATTTCGTGGAGTAGTGGTTTTCCTGCTTGCTGTTTTCACCTTATCTTCTTATGTCACTGTGTTGGTGGGAGTAAGGAGGAGTGCCCTTAGGTTTGGGTGCCTGGTTATTTTAGGGGGATTTTTCTTTACTCCTGTGTGTGATTCTGGAGTGGTCCTGGTCTATATTGATTTATTCACTAAGTTCCTATTGCCAGCAGAAAAGACAGAGTTTTTCTTGGTAAGTTAATCTTGTGCCATGCATGTTTTAGCATTGCTGTTTCTGGCCAGTTTGGGCCCTCTTGGTACTTCTGAGTTGTTTAAACTGAGAGGAGCTGTGGATACAGGATGCTAATACCCTTGAAGCAGAAAAATAATTGCTTGCCTCTTTAAGGATGTGCTGAACTTAACCACAGTTTATGGTGTAACATGCAGCCTTCTCTATATTGGGCGCACTGATACCTTGCTGTGTTCATCAATGTGGTGTTTATTCTAGAGCACTTTGCTTAATATGAGATGAGGGTAACATTGACTTCTGCAGGGTTTTGGGGTTTTTGTGCTTGTTCTGACATGTTAGTATAAGCCTATTAACTTGATAACGTTAATGTGTATTGTGTGTTATTTTTTCTTAATGCATCTATAGTCCTGTAAGCTAAAGGAAGCTATAAAAATGTAGTTGACCTTAATGTATTCACAGCTCTTTAAAGCACCTGTAGGTTGTAGTGTACTCACAAATAGTGATCCTCCTTCTCTGAGGTTGCTTCTGCTTTTTTTTTTTTCTTCTGTTTGGTTTTGCTTCAATCAAATGATGAATTATTTGGTGGAGGAACTAAGAGTGACACTTTTGAAGACACAATATGATTTATAAGCCCAAATCCTATTTCAAAAATGACTTGGGAATAATTTAGGAACCTAAGGCTTGTTGGAAAACAATGGATTTGGTCAAAAAGTGCTTTGTAATCTCTTTTTTCTTTTTTTTTTTTGGTAAAATTTATTGCCTATGCTACAAATGTTCAGGATATATTTATTAGATCATTTAGCTAATGCTCTGCTTGGTCTATGTTTCTTGTAAGAAAGGTATTGATCTATCATGAGAAAAGGTAGTAATTTCAATATTGTGATTTCTGTCCAGCAGTGGGTCTTCTGGTAGGGAACTGTTAAGTCCTGTTGTATTTCAAGGTCCAGATGGGTTTGGAAAAACACCTCTCCTCTCATTAAGATGGTGATGGTGAGAAAATTCATGAGCTGAAATTGCATTCCAGAAGGACTCTCAGTACTCATTGGAAACCAGACTCAACTCCTGCTCTCTCAATCCATTTAAATTTGTGATTCCTTCCAAAAATCTTACCCTTGCATTTCTAAAAGATATGTCTGACTATATACATAACCTGAAGTATTGTATTTGTTCTGCATGTAGTGCTGTGAAGTTTAATGTTTACAAACTGTCATTTTTTTTTTAATCGGTTTTTATTTTATATACATGATGATTTTTTAAGAATAAAATGTATTAACATAGCTAATAATTGTATTGCAAACTTCTAAGAATAAAAGTCTTAATCTTAACAGGTTGAGATTATAAATATAAATATCAGTGAGTTCTGACTTCTAGATTTAAGTCATACTTCTATATACGTATATAGCTTCATAAGGCTGTCTTATTGATTGATTGGATTTACATATGAAATCATCAAGTATTATGCAAAGTTTAAGAAGTGCAGCTATAATACATTTGGTTAAGATAGGAAATTAACTTTGGAATTAGTTCCTAAATTTGAACGTCTTAGCCCAAACAAGAATGTGATTTAATTATTTGGGAGTCTTTAAAGACAGTCTTAGAACTGTGAATTCCGTTGATTATGAGAACCTAATTTGAGACTAAGCTATATTGACAGTTTTTATGATATAACTGAGTTCTTGGTTCACCACAATAATCTGTCCAGTTGATATGACCCGCAGCTATTTGCTTCTTTGCTTGTATCCAAGCAAGGAAATATTAGGTAAGAAGTCAGAATTGCTATGTCTCTTACTTGCTAGCAATGTCAATTTTCAGCCAAACACAGTACAGCAGGGCTGTGCTGAATAATAAAATGCAGGTAATCCAGTGAATCCACTGAAGGATTAATATTTACAAAACATAAGGCTCTCCCAGGCATAGTATATCAGTTTGGCTAAATATGGAAGACTATTAAAGCTTGACAATACAACAGGCTAAGTCATTTGCTATCAGTTACATTTTAATGAGAGTGTTTCCTAATGCCAGTTGGTTGACATTGATGCATCACAGCCTTTATAACATCTTTTTAGTGTATTCAGCAACAGTCTTAATACTTGCCAGACTGAAAACCAAATTTCTACTAATGCAGCCCTGATTAGTTTTGTATTTTTTTAAAGCAAACAAGAAGACTTTTAAAGATATTTTTACAGTAAATTTTAAATTGTTTTCCAAATAATACTGTTGGTCCCATGGATGTTTTTCAATGGACAGATTACAATGCTTTTTACCATTTCAGTGGTTTCTCTCTCTAAAGGAATAACCCTTAAAAGCTATCTAAACTGTCTTTAGGTTAATGATTTTCAAAATGTCTGTGCTGTTAAAATGTGTGGATGGATTAAAACCCTAAAAATAAAACTTCTACTCTTTATAGACTTTTCTGAGACAATTGTGAAATCTGTTTGGTTTTTTTTTTCCCCCCTGTAAATGTAATTCTATCAAAAGGTATAGAAGAAATTAATAAAATAGGCACATTTGGAAAGGTCAAAATTTATTATTCTCTTCCACAAAATAAGCAGCAGTCAAGTATGCCTGTAATGCTGCCCTGTTTTCAACAGCATCAAAAGATCTTATTCCCTCCTCTGTTCTGGTCTGAAGGCTGTAAGATTTCTAAGGGTTGTCTCATCACCATGTATGATTTTTTTTAATTTTTTTTTTCCTCTGAATCAGTTGAATAAAATGTAAGGCTGTTCTGACTGTGAACACACATCTTGCTTGGAAGAACTAGAGTAACTGAGTTTATTGATAAGCATTTTATTCTTGTTACCAAATTAAGTGTAGAGTTTAAATCTGTTTTTCTTTGATTCATAAGCACTTGTGACTCCTTGGAGGGGAGGAAGGAGGGTTGTCTTTTGTCGTCTCATTCTCTGCCTCTAGGAATACAGGTACTTTTGTTTTGATAAATAGTACATCTAGCTGGTCGTAAGGTAGAGACCATGCTCTGTCCTCAGTAAATCTGCATCTCTTGCACGGCAGGTTCCAGGTCAGACGGTCTTTGTTTCTTCCTGAACTCTTCTGTGATTTCAAGGGTGGCCTCCTCAACTTAGTCATTAGCTTAGTCTTTCACAGAATTACAGTTTCTTGCAACCTACCTTGGTTATATTGGTTAGTAGCTTACGTCTGTCTTTGTGTGTGCTTACTTGCACTGGGATCTTTCCCCTCTTCTATTCTGCCAACCTGTGTTGAAATGAGCAGCATTTAATGCACAACTTCTGCTTCCTTCCAGCCCTCTTCTGAGTGGCTTAGATGTGGACAGGTCAGATGAGGTACTGTAAATCCTTCCCAAGCCACTAGACATGTATATTTCTGTGTCTTGTGTTCTAATGCCATAATTACTTCCATATTATATATTTTAATGTGGGCCTCTGCTGGCTACCCACAAAAATTATTTGAATAGTAAGAACAAGCAAAGAAGCTAAACTGGAAGTTTCAGGCTTAATGTGGAGTTGTCATCTGAGTCAATAAAAGGTATTGATGTATTTGCAGCTTCCATAAGCAGAAAAGAGCATGCGTCCCTCATTAGCTTTTGAGGTAGGCTTGCTAGCCATAATTGAGCAACTGCAGGCAGTGGTGGAGCAGCTGGTAATAAAAGTGGATGGAATAAATTCGCCTGGTGCCTGAAGCTGCCTGGCTGCTGTCCCACCACTGCCCAGGAGCACCCTCGTTTAAATTATGAGATCCTGTAGTGACCACACATCATTTTGGGGACCCCACAGATGTGGATTCCCTGAATGCAGCAAGTGGCCTTTCTGGCCAAACCAGAGGGGTTACAGAGCAGATCCAAACACTTTGCAGTTAGTGAGGATGATCTGGGGAGAGGAGAACCTTTGGAAAATACAGTTCTACAAAATTCACTAGAGAAAATGGAGTAAATGATATTACACACTACTCACCTGCAACCCCTGCAGAGACAATGAGTTTACACTTAAATTTACGGCTACCAAGGATAATGAGGAGCAGTAACTACATGACTGTGCCCCGGAGAAAGAAAGAAAACCAAAGATAATGTACTACTTACTAGCTAGCCTAATGATGTCTATGAGACAGTACACTATTAGGCCTACCATGTGCAACAGTTTATTTAGAGAGAGAGAGGCTCTCTGCCTTTCTTCCTCTCTCTCTCTCAATTGAGTACAGTTACATTTTCTCATTAACTAAAGCAGGATAGATAAGGAGATAGATCCTTCTTTTGGATATAGTGTGGTTTGCTTTTTTTCTTTTTGTTTTAGCCTTTGTCCAGCATATGTCACAGTTATGTTTCAGGAAATAGAGTGAAAGTAAATCTCAACAGAATTTATTTAGCTGGAGTTTTCACTAGCAACATGGGAACACAATGCCAGACTGCAAAAATAAGCAAATAAATAAAAACAAAGCTACTATTCTAGATCAGCAATCATATTAGGGAAAAAAAAAAAGGTGACTGTTTATTTTATTGACTTCTTTCCTACTGCAATTTTTCTGTTATAAGAAGATGAATAGGAAAATATTATGTAAATATCTGAGGCAACTTTCTAGTGTTACAAAAGATTATTGACAGAATATCATCACACCAGGATACCATGTTTCTGGATTTCTAGATTACACTTGTTGCTTGGTTTTAATGCCTTTGTTCAAAAAGTTCTTTATGCATCAATAGTATTATTCTTATTACAAGTAGTAAAATAATTGTGTTACAGTAATTACTTGAAGTCATTGTCTCTCACTAATTCAAGTCCAGAGGCTTTTAACATCAATGGGAATCTTTTCACTCTGATTTCACAGACTTGGACCCTGCCCTGTGACAAAATTCAGATATATATTTTAATGCTATTGGTTATGCTACCATTCACGCTTATAATCATATAATTTATAGATGCATCATACTTGCCTATAATTAAACTTTATCTTCACAATTATGATGGTAATTAGATTTCTCAGTGCAAGAATAATAACATAGAGTGAGGATTCTGGAAGTCAAATAAGACATCAGTAACTTAGGGTCTCTGAGGTCTAAAATCTGGCCATGGAAAGCACCATGGAGGGAGTGGATTGCCTTGGAAGAGGGGCTGCAAGAGAGCCCTGCTGAGTAAGGAGCAGTCTGGAGCAAATTAGCGTGGAGGGTGTGGGGTGCTTACTGCCCCTAGTTTGGGTGCTGTTCTTTTTTTATAGGAAGGCATGAGCCATGATTTGCTGTGACAGAAAGAAAAATAGAAGCAGCACAAGGGTTTAATAGAAATAGTTTTATTTCAAGGATGGTGTACTGTGTAATAGTTCTCTTCCTCAGATTATGGGTTAAGTACCTAAAGGACAACAACTAAGCGTATTGTGAATGTGAATGTACATGGGTGCTGGGGGTCACTGCCTCTTGCATAAGCCAGAGGAAGTCCATCAGCTTTGCTTTTTGTGTGGTGGTGGCTTGTACCTAGTCATAGCTCTGTGACTCTCAAAAGAATGGAGCCTGGTGTCCCTTCTCATGGACCCTGTCTCCCAGCTCTGTGTTGGGCCTCTGGACAAAGGGGTTCCAATAGATTTAGTAACAAATGCTGATACTTTGCCTGGAGTGAACATTTCATAAATATTTTTCAGCCACTGGGGAAAGCATTTCAGGATTTGAATGCTGTATTGCACTTGTTCTGGTCCTGTTTCTCTTTCGTGAACCTTTCAGATTGCTTGTGTGAGTGGACTGCTGGCAGAATTGTGGCCTTGATACCGATCACTGCTGCTTTTGTGAGGTAACAGGTGGCACCAAATCTTCCTTTTCCTATTGGAGCCATCAACATTAGGGGACAGTAAATTGCATTTGCCAAGAACTACAGTAAGCATATTCTTTGACAGAGAGTGAAAAGCAGGGAATAACTCAAAATATGTGAGTCAGGATTCCTCCTTGGATTTGCTGGTGTGGGGCAGCTTTGTGCCACCCATAAGGACTAAAAATTCAGTGTGAAGGTGTTGCTAAAAAGATACTCTGCTTATTAGTGAACCAGAAAAAGTGAAATGACTGAATGAAGGTATTTTATATTGATTAAGTGAAATATTTTGAAACTAATGCTGTAATATCTGCTTAACAAATGCTCTTTTTAAATAGAGATTTCATTATTATAGGGTAAAATATAGTTGTCACCTTTTCTGTACTACACATATATAAAGAAATCTGTCCTGTACTAGTTTTATCATTGATACAATAAGGATGTCAGCCTCTATTATATATCTATGATATTGCTGTATCACCCAAAATATACTTGAACATTTGGTGCACTTACTTCATAATAATAAGGAAGACTCTTTCCTCTGACCTTTTTGATCTATGTACAGAATAAAACACTTTAATAGAATGAAGTTCCTGTAGACAAATACTATTTTTGGAGGTAGACCAGAGTAAGATAGGATTAACCATTCCCGTATATCATGTTAGATACAGATTTATAAGGTATTAAATAATACTGTACGCCAGCCACTAGCTGCCTACAGTCAGGAAGCAGCTTCCTGTATGATTAGGCTATGACATGACTGCAGTATCCTGATGTCTTACACTTTGGAGCTGTTGAGTTCTGTCTGCTTTTAGCCCACTGGACTAGGAGCTACTTGGCCTAGTGACCCTTGCACATCTTTACTTTTCCTTTTAATTTTTTAATAACAATTTTGTTTCATGAGTTCACTTAGGAATCTTTATTAGTGTTTACTGAAGATATAACAGTATTATTATCACTAACAGATTATTTTTTTTTTATCCTGGTTTTCTTTTTTGTTTCACTCTGCATGTATTTGCTATCAGTCTTGTACTAAAATACAAACAATGATAGTGTCACGTCCATTTGCACTTGTCTGTATGTATATGCCAGGTACATACTGAGGAGCAGTAAGCATGTGCTTACTGCTTGTAAGCAGTAAGCTTTTGCACGTGCTTTTCTTGTATTGTCTTATTAAGTAGCATCTGGGATGACATGAAGCTAATGAGGGGGAATATTACAGACTGAGAAAGTAAAAGCTGTCCTGAAAGAGATGGTGGCATCTAGGCATGTTAAGTCTAACTATAAGGATCTAATCTGAGCTCCTAATTCTCTCTGCCTTTTTTTTTTTTTTGAAAATCATACCACAGACTCTTTATAAAATGCAAAGCCTACAAATGGTAGATATGTAATAGTAGTAGTTATTCAGCTTCCAGACAGTAGTCTGTTACAGTTTGCAAGCAGTCCTCTGGATCTCCTTGTCTTCTAGGTACGTCCACTGTTAAGTGTATAGAAATACCAGCTAGGTTGCCTGGGCAGTCAGTCAGCAGTATGTACTTACAAATGATGTAATAGGGAGGGGAAGTGACAGGGAAATATCTTCGCTAAGAAGGCTGAGGGGCCAGTTCTGCATACTGGGGTGCAGTCACTGGAGAAGTGGTAGCCTGACCCAGGTCCTGGACCTTACTGCTTGAGATACTTGACTCTTGCATATTGCCAGTTGCCCTGTTCCTGAACAGGAGCGCAGTCTTTATCTGATATGTGTTTGGTCTTAGAAGATGCACATACTGCTGTTACAGCATATTGCCTTCACTGATACAGTACATATTGCTCTGCTGCAGAGAAATAAAGTATAAAACCAGAAGTGGGTAAGCTTGTTTGATTAAGCCAGCATCTTGAATCTCTGTAATATGATCAAAATATACATGAGGTTAAGAACAAGACTCGGAATCTTTCACTTGAACACACACCACTCCCTTTGAAACTATTCAGGAACAGAAGAAAAGGTGCCAATGTTAAAACTGATTAATATGTTAACTAATACAACCTAGGGGGAAATGTCTGTTCTAAGTCCCACCCTTTGTGCTGATCAGGGAAGAATGAGCCTCAAAGAAGAGGCATCTCTCTCTGCTCTTTGCTCTAAGCTGTAGCTGCTTATTCTTTCAGTTTGAGATCCCTAGTTCAATCCCCAGTGTGTTGACCAAGATAGCAGCTGTCATACCAACATGAGGCAAGAACAGCCTCATGTTTCTGGCCTGGAAACAGAGAATATTTTAAAATCTCATGAGAGACAACTTGTCCTGATAAGCTGTTCTCTGTTAAGAAGATGTGATGGTCAAGCGAGCCGTGGGAATGGATGGGCAGCTTTCCGCAGGAAGTCTTGGAAAAGAAATCGTTTATGCCCAGCAGTTAGTTTCAGTTTCTAAGCAAAGTGGTGCTCGTGTAAGACCTAAATTGCTTAAAAGAAAAGAACTGGGCCCTTAAAAAAAAAAAAGTACTAAGATTGTGTAATGAGAAAATACCAGAAAACAGCCATAGTGAAGACAAATATATTCCTGACTACAGCCACTAGTAATCGGGATGTATGCTGCTGTTAATTGCCCAAAGCATTTTATCTGGCTGCTGTTGCTGCCAGAGCATTGTTTCTCTGGGAGCAATACCCCAGGAGAACCAGCTTTCCCAAGTGGTAACCTGGTCCTGATGATTAGATCTGTGCCATTGCTTGGCTGAGTTCCAATAATGTATTTGGACCAAATGCAGCAATTTTTAATTTATTTCTTAAAACATGGTTTCCTCTACGACTGTGTATTTTCTAAAGCTGACATGAGCTGGTGGTGTTTGGCTTGAGCAGGAGCTGGGGGGGTCGTGGAGGGGAAGAGGGGGGAAAAACAGGGAGAGCACACATCCTTGCTGGGGAACACGAGTAGAAGCAGCTTATTTCTACAAATTCAGTGAAAGCAGAAGTTTATTGTGCATAACAGCACCCAGGTACTCCAGGCAGCGTAGAGACAATTCTCTATGATTGGGTGTGCAGTCGTCTGGCTGTGCTTGTTTCCTGAGACTAATTTCCTCAAAGTTGTTAATCCAGGATGACAGATAAAGACAAGTTACATATTCTTTAGCATTGACCTACCTTTCTTGTCAACAGAGCAAAAGACAGGCAAGAAGTTGTATGTAATGGGATTCTATCTAGCATTGGGCTGTTTCCCCTACTATTAGTTCTTCAGTAATTAAAAAAGTGTAATGTTAAAAATAGTGACATTTCTGTATAGGTGCCAGGCTTTCGGGTTAATTTATGACTATCTTTTCATTGTGAGGAAAGATTAAATTTCTTAGAGATTTGATGCTGCCACCAGTACCCAGCATCAGTAAATAGCTGAATTCAGAGGAGACTTCTCTTGTGACTGCCTTTCCTTTAAAAGTACATCAAGTTCAGCATGCAAAATATTATGGGAAAGTTGGCTTTCATCAGTTGACACTGGTTAACGTTCAGGATTTATGATAACTTCTGGAGTGTAAACACAACAGGCATTTTATAAATTGGATTGTTTGTGGAGTAATATAAGATGTAAATGATATTGTTCCTACTGGATACGTTATATAAAATACATAACCAGCTGCTGGATTTGTAGCACACAGACCTGTCGTAGTATCTTTCTTTTATATGCTGTGGGCTAGGTGCATCACTTATGTAACTTCATTTAGTCCAGCAGCTTACTACTGGAAATATTCTTGTATATAGTGTCTGTGCAAAGGAGTTACCTGCATTTTGCAGTACCAAAGGTGATAATGGCAATTTTCCAGAAGCCTTGAGATCTGCATGGGATTTGCATAAAATATAGCATGTTTGCATGTTGTTTTGTCTCAGATAAATGTATGCTAGTAAGGTATGTATTAACTAGATGGATGTATACTAATATTATTTATTTCATCAATGATCATTCCATGATTTGTGCTTTCTGTCCAGTGCGCCAGCCTTTGTCACCATCATGTAATGTTTAATTCAGAATTATTTTGGGGGGGAGGAGGTGAGGGAGGGCAGAGGCATTATGGTTTTTTCTCAGGTATTTTAAAAAATAAAGAGCAAATACTTATTTGACTGATTAAGAAAAATCCAATCTGCAACATTCCACTGTGCAGGAGAAGCACATTAGTAAAAAGATGATGAGGTTGTAGCTGACACCAGTATCTGTGAATTAATCTCTTTTTCATAGTACAAACCAGAAATGACATTATCTAGCCTTTCTAAAGGGTACTTTAGCACTATCCCTGTGTTTCAAAACCTGGCTGAAGGGTGGATCAGCAAACAGTAATCAGCAGTTGTGGATTCCAGGGAATGGGCAAAGTGTCTAATGACTAAATGCGATGATTAGTGGAGGTAGGATCAAGGCAGGACTGTAATCCACAGAACAACTAATACAACTTTTTTTTTTTCTTTCCAAAGCTAGTTAATACCTTGCCCTTTTAATCATCCTAGTGTCAGAGGGAAGTGCCATCTTCTACCTGGTTCTCATTACTCCATCAGATGCATTAATTTAAATACTTGAGAACATACAAAACAGACTTCTGAGCAAGAGATTTCTTTGTTTCTTTTATACACGTTTTTATGACTCTCTCGGTTTTTTTATCCATCTTATAACCAGTTTTGAAGTGTGCAGCTCTCTTCAGCTGCACAGTGTGCACAGCTGGGGTCTCTTCAGGGTGTCCAGGGCAGACCTGGCAGCTCTTGTGATAGTGGGGCTGGTAGCCCTGTACCAGGTAGGAGAGGCACCAACCTGCAAGTGAATCCCCATTGCTGGATGTTCTGTTATCCAAGGTCTGGTAGAGAACTCAATAGCTTCACCAGGGAAGAGCTTTGCTTCTTCCCTCTATCCAAAGCTTTTATCACAGGAAGAAAGTTGGAAGGAGATAACTGGACCTACCTTATTTTTTCTAATCCTGAACAACAATTTGAATAGTCTTGGGATAAAAAGAAGTGGAAGGGGAAGAGAAGTAGAGAAGCGGAAGGGGTAAGCTGTGGAAAGCAGGAGTTAAAGCAGTTGAGTAGTCCTAGGGAGTAAGTGAAAGAAATACATGTGCTTATTAAGCTCCTGCAGTTTCAGAGACTTTGTTGCCTAAGACTCATCTTACCTTTGAGTGCTGATATTTTATTTATTCCACACCTCTACCCTGCTTCNAATGACTTGTCACTGAAAAGTTTACTCATAACTCTTCCTAATCAAATCTTAAATGGATAATTATCACAGTTTTGGTCATTTTTAATGATCTGTCTTTCGTTCTTATTGATGTAAAACTGGAAAGCAGAATGAAATGGGGCTCTTCTAAATATCATGAACAATACAAACATAACAGTTTATTGAGGCTCAAGATTGTGATGTCTCATGAAAGGTGTAGTCTACATAGGGATCCCAGCCCTTGTAGGAAATGGAAGGTGTGAGGTACACAAATGACAGCTTTGCTGAGACACTACGGAAGTGTATTCAAGTTTAATTTTGTTTGGCTTTCTGCTGTTTGGAGAATGGAAGGGCAATGATTTGTTTCTGAGGCTTTTTCTTTGTAAAGAACCCCTTATTTGTAGCATGTGGGGAAATACCTGACTATTTTTTCTCATAAACATCCTTCCATGTATAGTAGTTTTAAGTAGGAACTTCCTTTGCAGGCAGTGGGGGCTGGTGTGCTTGGGGAGGAGGACCACCACTTCGCGCTCATCTTGACTACTGGAAGTACCTGTTAACACAGGTTTCGGGTTAAAAGAAGGGTATTGGTATAAAGCAGACCTCTGTATGGAATAAAAAGCTGTTGTTTTTATTAAATGCCCTTTTTTATAAGGTATCCTTTTTTCAGACAGCGGATATATTTTGAATATTTAATTCATGTATGGCGGGAATGAAATAAGCTAAGAAAGCTTACCCATTCACAAACAGGTACACAAGGATCCTCTACATACTGATACAGATGTAGTCTGAAGGAACTTCCTTGACCATAAGATCAGATGTGGAGAAGTCAATTTTAGGTGCTGCTTTTCTCTGAGCACATGCTATAAATGTGTTGTGCTTAAGGGGACAACTGCACAAAGGCTTTTGATGTGCAATGTCTGTCTAGTGGAACTGAATCATGGTGATAGGTGACCTTGAGAAGATCACTTATTATTGTCAGCTGTAGTCCTTCTCCCACCCTTGATACTGCCCTGAGCCATACTCTACCCTCTTGATGGAAAGAGCTCTTTGCTACTTTCCACCTTCTTGTGCTCACCTCTATTTTACATTTCTGCATTGCCTTTGAAGCAGAGGAATAACAATTATTCATCCTGGAGCTTAGGTTAATTAATTTGCAGGTGACTAAAGAGCTGCTGTGTCTGATTTATTTGCCTCTGAAGATACTTTCCTAAAATAACAATGTGAAAATCCTGTATATCTTCTATTGTGATTTAGCCAATGTTTAGTATTTTTCTCTATTTACTGCTCAGTACTTCTTTGCGTTTCCACTTAAGATAATCATAGGTTGACATAGGAGGGCTTGGTATCATTTTAGATGTCATGTGTGCCCCGCACACTCTGAATTTTGAAGTTTTCATACTATTGGCATATGACACTTGAGAATCCCTGGGCAAAAATGAATGTTGGGCTAAAATCTAAGGGCAGCAATTTTTATGGTGTCCTGCAGAGTCATGTAAGAATTTAAGGTGTTTGTTTGTTTGTTTGTTTTTTAATGCTTCCTGCTGCAAGGAGGTGGAAGAACCGTAGTAACCGTAATAAGATGCAGTACTGCAAAGGTAGTAACTTGCAATTTCTTTAACATGCTAACAGCCAGCTATATTTCTAGGAAAGTGATACACTCGCACATGCAAACACATAGAAGCAGGCTCACACACAGGAATTTTCACATAAACTTCAGAAAGGAAATTCTGCCCTATGAAAAGAATGTTCCATGAAGAGCAAGGAAGTTGTGCTGCAGTCCTGCAGGAGACCTTTCCTGCAGTATATGTACAGGCCTTGCTTTGAACGTGAAGTGCTGGTATTGTCCTGGAAATCTGGATGGTAAATTCTGAAGGTGTCAGTGAGGTATGTGACCTTCTGCAGAATGGTATTGCCAGCTTAATGCTTAACCTGCATCCCGAGTAGATATGCTCTCACTGTTGCTTTACACCCCAAAAGTTATCAGTGTTTGCCATTTATTTTTGGATGGGTCTCAAGCTTTACAGCACTATTTCCAAATCTACCTCATGGACCTCTCTTGGTAGCCAAAAAGTCACATTTGTTATGAGGAAAAGAGTATGAGGTAACTGCAGAGGAATGGTGAGCTGTAAGACACCTCTAAGTGCTGTTGCATCCACAGTGTGAATGCACTGCTTGGAGAAAGTAGATAATAGTTCTTTAAAAGTTTGGGCTTTTCTGTTCTGGATGCTAAGTTGGATGACTGTGATAATCACACATCTGTGGCTTCTAGGAGAGCTGGATAGGGCCTCTTTGTCAGAAAGTGTAGTGATAGGACAAGGGGTAAAGGTTTTAAATTGGAAGAGGGGAGATTTAAATTAGATATTGGGAAGAAATTCTTTACGGTGAGTCTGGTGAGGCACTAGAACATGTTGCCCAGAGAAGTTGTGGATGCCTCATCCTTGAAAGTGATGAAGGCCAGGCTGAATGGGGATTTGAGCAACCTGCTCTAGTGGGAGGTGTCCCTTCCCATGGGAGGTTGCTTGGATCTCGATGATCTTGAAGGTCCCTTCCAACTCCAACCATTCTATGATTCTGTCTTAGGCAAGACTCCTGTTTCAAACCATCATTGTCCTATGGTAAACAGGTTTTAAAACAGAAGTCTTTCTAGGTTTGGTGATAGTTGCAGACTTTCTTTTTATAAGTAGAAACGATAACAAGCTATTGAGCAAAATAATAATATTCTACTATTCCACAATAAGAAAGAAAAATATGCTTAGGAAAATGGTAGTTGTTCCTATAAAAACTATGGAAGGAAATTAAACTCTTGCTGACATTAGTGTTGGTTTTTTCTACTTCCTATGTATTTTTCTGGTTAATTTGATTTTAGTATACAGATTTCTTTCAATTTGTGGACTATATTATTTTTTTTATTTTAAAATTTTCTTGACTGGAAAAGAGTAAGATAAGATCATTTATTGAATAGAGTAAAATGTCTATTTGGAAAAATAAAAATTGAATGCTATGTGAAAAATTGTATAACTTAACCAAACGTAGAAATCTTTCATACAATCTGAAAAGCAACCTTGATTTACCCTTTTTCCAACCCTTCTTGGTTATTATTTTTTATCTACCAGTAAGCAGAAATTTAAGACCATTGACAGAGTAAATTTGGGCTAAGAACTGTGGGATCGCAATGTATGTGTCTCTACAACGTCAGAAAAAATTTCTGGGAGTAATAGGTAGCCGAACTGAAAACGCACCAATATGCAATAATTACAAGCTGTTACTCATGAAAAATACCATGGTATTTGCATCCATCTAAAGTGAATGTGATTTCTTTTCTCCAGCAGTATGAAATAAAAGATAAAGATTGGTATCCTCTGACACTATGCTGGGAGCTCTTTATGATTGCCAGTGATAAAAACCAAGTCAATTTTTAGTAAGTTCTGTGATACTGTCAGTGAAGAGTTAACGGTTGACTACCTCTTCTGTATGCTTGTGTGGAGGAAGTAGTAAGGAACTTGTGCTTCCTCTTGCTTTACCAATGTTTTCTTTTGTTTTCATTCATGAAATTCAAGCCCTCTCAGTTAAATAACTGTGCATAACAGGCTGCTGCTTTTATTAATATGTCTTTGGAGGATAATTAAAGGAATGGTTGTAACCAGTTGAAATGCTGCTCTTGGGCAGTCAATATTAGAAGGCAATAGTAAAGCCCTTAATATCTCTACATGAGCAAATGGATTACTTTTCCAATCAGACTCTGCTAGCTCTTCAGGGAGATTTAGATTTGAATATTTTGTTGTTTAATAGTAACTCTTAAAAACAGGGGGAAAAAAGTGTTAAGAGGGACAATGAAATCTCAACAGCATCACTTATACAGACTTTTCCTTGTGGACGTTTTTGTTGTTGTTTTATCCTAGCTCCAATTTAGTCTTCATGTCAGTGGAATTGCACAGTAACTTCAAATACTATTTTTTTGGGGTTATGACTAGAGATCTGAAATAGTGAGAAAGGGGGAGGCAAGGAAGAGAGTAAGGTTCTTCTACAAGGATTTATAACACTGGGGTGTAGAAAGGGGCCTTTGTTCATTTGTTTCAAGGCTCCAAAATGGGCTAGCCTGCCTCTGCTAGTTTTCTAACTGCTAGCTGAAACCTGAGTTAACTGTCCCCCTGGGCCAGGGAGAAAAGCAACAGTATATTCCGGGTTATTGATACATTTTTGTTTGTTACACTCCTAACTTTGCAAGAGGGAATGTCATGTATCTGGGATTTCAGTGTCCTGTCTCTCCCACCTCCTGAGCAATTTTGGGATGGTGAAGATGTAAGGTCTGTCTGCTCTGCAATGGATATTCGCTGTCAGGCATCCTTGAGGCTGCAGCCACAACACTGCTACTCTACATAGACTTAGGGAGCTACTGAAATTACAAAATGAAATTGCAGCATTACACTATCACAGTGGATAAAGTATGAAATGCTTATATTTATCTGATTGGTGTGGAAGACAATCATGAATGGCAACGGAGTATAGTTGTTTAGTTTCTTAGCAAGCTTTCATTTCTTTCTGGTTGTATGGATCAGGCAAACTTTTCGAAGAGGGACACGTTTATGAGCTATAATGCTTCTCCCTGCCCTTTTCTCTGTTTTTTGGTTTTTTGTTTGTTTTTTTTTTTTTTTTTTTTGGGGGTTTTTGTTTTTTTTTTTTTTTGTGTGTGTGTGTGTATTTTTTTTTTTCCCCATAGGCTTGTTCACAGCAGCACCCACTGGAGGTAATGAGCAGTGACAGTATCGCTGCAGCTTTCCCCTAGGGAGCTGAACAACATTGGCTCCTGTAAGCCAACACTGTAAGCAGTGTATTTCTATATAAAGGGTGGGATGCCTCTGGTCTCCAGCAGCATGTTTTCTGTCAAGAAGGAGAAAATGCTTAAGTAGAAAAGTCTAATAAACCTGGTCAAAGTGAAGCTGGGTTTTGGTTTACTCAGCTGCTGTAATGTGTTATGAGAATGACACAGTTTAATGTGATCTAGTTTATTGTATTCCTGAAGTAGTTTTGTTGTAATCCAAGCAAGAAGTGGAGCTGTCACGACAATGTGTGTTCAGTAGAAGGAGCATAAGATTGTGGTTTTTAACAGAAATTCAACCCTAGGCGAATGAATATGTGGTATTAAGAGTATAAATATAAGAAACTCCCGCTAAAGACATGGAAATGGCCCTTGCGTGGCCTTCTGATAGGAAGACAGATCAAGTGAATGCACAAGACCTGAGAGTCGTGTTGCTGTGAGAGCTGGGCTATAATTTAGCAAGCTGACAGGAGCAGTGAAGTATCTCCTCAATATCTGTGTTTGGCAGAGGAGATGAATGCATACATCAGGAAACAATGTTTAAGTGTTTTATTTCCTTATTTCAGCCTGTCAAACTGTCAGTGTAGTTAATGGCCACCAAGAGGGAGCGAGGGGAGGGGAGGAGGAGGATAAATGGAAGGAAACAAAGGTGCAGTGGAGTCTGGAAGAAAGGAAAACTGGGAAAGATTAGCAGGGTGCTAAGGCATAATGGTCCCCTGGGCATAAATGTCCAAACTCCCTCCATTGGCTTCAACCTCCTTGCCCCTCCTGCCCTCTAAGAAGACTCACAGAGATAACAAAAGTTCTGGTGCATCATGCATGGTAACTTTATTTTACTATATTAATTTTGCTACAGTAGTACTTAAGCCTACAGTCAGCAAAGTATTTAAATATGATACAAAGTCCTGCTGAAGTCAGGTGTTTTGCTGAAGTGGGGTCCAGTCTGAACAAGATTGAATTGGCTTGTCCGGACTTCGAGATCTTGGTTTTCGGGCAATTTTTGGTGGTGTTTTACAAACTGCCTGTAGCCGGACTTTTTCTTTTAAATAAACCAGGCTTGAATTGTTACTTTATTAAGTATACAGGGAGATATAAATGTCTCGGGACTTAATTCTTCTTCTGACACACCCACGTACCTTCCACTAAAGTCAGTACAAATGGAATATTTTTCATAAGAGAAGTATTTTTTAAGGTGAAGCCAATTTTATGTATTATTTTCATTGCATGGAAACAGAATAAGAGGTTAAAAAAAAAAAACGTAATACATCAAAGACTGTTTGGTTCAGTAACTGCAGAGAAGAAGGATAATGCAAACTATTCTCGTACTTTAGTCAAAGATGACAGTTTGCTTTCATTGCCTTGTTAACCGTGTGGGTTGACAGCAAAAGGACTATGTAAATATGCGGTTCTTACTAATTATTCCAGTGAAAGCCACTTGAATCCTGTAGTTCTTGGGTTTGCCTATCTATTGCATCTTTAAAGATTTCCTTAAGTCAAACAAATGTGTAACATAAGAAAATTGTGATACAATGGTATTCAGCATGATTTTATATTTTTATTATATTAATGGTCAAAGTTGTCAAATTTTCTATATTAATTTCATTGGAGGAGAGTTTTAAGAGGAGCTTTGGAAGAGAATGAAGTAGTTGCTTTGCAAAGTCTTACAGGATGTTTTTGCTATACATTGGTGTACATTTCTGAAATTATGGTTGATAGGTGTTGGAGGGTGGTGCTGCCAGCTGCCTTGGGCAATGGTGCAGCCTGGCTGTGCAGAACTGAGGAGAACAAGGTTACATGGTGTTGGGCTGGGAGGAGCCTTGGAAATCAAGACAGCAGCAGGTACCTACTGTGATGGAGAAGGAAAGCCAAAGGAAAATGACAAAGGCAGGTGTGTAATGAGGAAAGAACGGAATTAGAAGGATTTTTTTTTCTTTTTCTTTTCCTATGGCTAGTGGAAAGAGGGACAGGAGACTGCTTTTGTGGACACTGAAGCAGCCATGTTCTTAGGACAAGTCTTTAATGGCTTTATAGTGGGACCCAGGCTGAACCCTTCATGGTATTAGAAGTGCTCTGGTTTGTCTTTGTAATGGAAAGGATAAAGCCTGAACCCAACCCACAAACTTGAGAAAGATGATGTCTGTAGAATACAGTAGTGCTTTTTTGAAATGCAAATTTAATCAAGTTCATGGACCCTACTTGGCATATCTACAATTATGTCCCCACACTCTGTGGTCTCAGGAGATGGCAGCAGGTTAAGAGAACAGTATCTACTCAAAATCTGACTTAGGGATTTCCAGTGACTCAGGGCAGGCATAGCTGTTGATTGAGTGACGTGTGAATTGAATGGGTCAGCCATTGGTGTGCTAGGGAGAAGTGAGCTGCCAGTGAGTCTTTCTTTCCAATGTGATATCCATGGTTCGTTGAAAAAACACGTGCTTCATTTCAGACCTGCAGCAGCATTACTAATGTCTGTCTGAATACAGAGACAAGTAACTATCTGCATATTTAAATTTTGCATGATGCAGACTTGAGTTACCTTGCTACGCTGTTACAATAGGAGCTCAATATTAAATAACTGTGTTTCACCCTTGAATTGAGGTTCATTGCTAGAATGGACAAATGAGCCCACTGTGCAGGCTTGCATAGCTGGAAGGACTGAAGAGCTAAAGCAGAACTCGAAAAGGAAGTTATTGTTAGTCAGCCAGTTTTTCAAAAGGAAAAAGAGTTTACGTGAATCACTGGAAACTACTTCACATTGTTCTCGCTCAGGAATATACATAGGAGATGCTTTTTGCCAATAACAGCATTAATTCATGGGTAATGAGCAGTCCTTGCCATTCCCATGTGAAAGCTCTGCCAGATTGGGTCAGATGACTCCACCCACTAAAACAATGTATGCTTATGACATGCACTGCTTTAAGCCATGAATAAATCTGTGGCATTGTGCCTGTAATAATCTTTCTGCAGAGCTGTACAGCCTACTATCCATTAGCTGATGTATTTATCGTGCTTACCATTCTTTTCCATTATTTCTGTAGTTTGAGTATGATGGTATCTGGTAAAGTAATTTTGAAAGTATTGTGCAAAGTACAAAAATATGGATCATAGGAAGTACTTCTGAAGGTAATGTAGCTCCGTATGGACACAGAAGTAATTATTATGGAACAGCTTGTTGCTCATATAACTGAAGTCTTTCATCCATATAGACACTGTGTGTGTATATTTATGCACAAATACATTTATATTTGATATATTTAGACTCTCATTCTTGTGCATACTTCACTACAAAAGCAAAGTGAATATAAATAGCTAAGGTTGTAAGATTCTACATGGAGATGTCTATAGGGAGATACTGTTTTATTATGTAGAAGATTTATTATGGAGGTGATTGTGTAATTAAAGACTACAGTTTTCAGAAAGGGGCAGATGTAATCTTTATACCTACATAAAGTTAGACATTCAGAAATAAGGAATTATGAGCTGTGCAAGACTTGTTCCGTTGTTCCTAATTATTTGCTTTTTACAAAAGTAAAAAGAATTCTGCAATTAAAAATATTTTGTAATTATGGTTTAATTCTAAATCTCTATTGTTTACCAGTTGCATACTTAAAAAAGAGGAGGTTCATCATTAAATGCAAGTGACTGTCATCAGTGCAAGACTGGTATCACAAACCCTAGTTTTGTCGAACTGTGGTTCTTCACAAGTTTTCTTCTGAAATTTCTACTGGTTCCTAAGATTAAAAACAAAAAAGTCACAATAACTAACTCTCCCTTGAAATTAAAAACTATCTTGAAGCTTTATTGTTTTAGAAAATCTGTTGGTTCTGATTTTAATTAGGAGCCAAAATCTTCTGTGTCACTTTCATGGTGTTATATACTCTGAAGACAGAGTTTGTTTTCAGTTTTAATCAGAGATTCTTATCTCCAAAAGGAAATATCCTATGAATTGTGATTAAAATTTCAATTTTCTTAACAGACATTGTAAATACATTTCTCCATGATTGTGTTGGGAAACACAGGCTGAATGTTTTTGTTTCTTACTCAACTAAGTTACCTAGGGAGTTGCTTGTCTGGGTATAGGCTTATTTGGAAAAAAAAAAAAAAAAAAAAAANACTTGAAGAGTGTTCATAAAAGTGCAGTAAATGACGAGCTGTGAGCTGAGGATGTTAACGTGCTCTGGATGTATGTAGCTGCTGAGACATGAACAATTGCTGTTAAAGTTAATCTTTACTGTGTATTATTATCTGTAAGGGATTGATCTCCTCAGGTGATAAAATCAATCCCACTTTTTGTGGGATCCCAAGTATGAAGAATAATATTCAAATTTAAAGCTAGTTTTTCTTCCACCAAAACCAATGAAAGTATTCCACTGGACTTAAAGAAGGTCTGTATGCTTTACGTTACAGTGGCTAACCGGCACGTGTTTTGGAATTG
The DNA here is from genome assembly GCA_013398155.1 of Pedionomus torquatus. Taxonomy (NCBI): domain Eukaryota; kingdom Metazoa; phylum Chordata; class Aves; order Charadriiformes; family Pedionomidae; genus Pedionomus; species Pedionomus torquatus. The sequence goes on from VZRU01015232.1 coordinate 210,006, forward strand.
TTGAATTTTTTAGGCTGGAAAAGACCTTTAAGATCATAGAGTCCAACTAAATAGCTAACGCTACCAGGTCAACCACTAAACCTGAATGCCCTGAATGCCACATCAGGGTAAGAAATGGCTATCTGTAAGATTTGTTAAAGAGACAAAGGGGTACCAATGCAAAAGTCTTAAAGACTTTCAAACAAATTTAAGCCTTATTTCTTTTTATTTGTTTTTTTTTTAGCTCTTATTACCTTGGGAATTACTTATGCCAGTTGTACTTCAAACAGTGTTTTATATCCAAAAAGGGAAGTATAGCACATAGAGAATAATGAACATGCACTTTTATTGTTGCACTCACTAAAGCACGTCTTATTTCTTGGGAACTTTTGTATTTGTTGTCTGTCATTCTGAGACCATAACACCATTTTACTTTTGCAGTTTGCCATATTACTTTCTTTATTGCTCAAAATTGAGAAGAGGGAGGGAAGTATCAGACAATATTCAGAGGACAGTAATTCTTACAGTTGCCATCCTTTCAGGGAAGACTGTGATGCTAGATTTCAACTGTGCCCACTGGTTTTTAGCCTGTTTTGCACTCTCCATCTTGTGGGTATTGCTGAACAAATAAGCAGCAGCTGCAAGAGTTGAAGTCAAGGAGTCCAGATTCCTGGTTTCTAGTGCTGATTCTGCTGTACTGTCACCATGTGATTTATTGGTCCCTTGATTTACTTACCTGTAAAATTATAATAGTAATATTTATATTGAAATTTGCAGAGACTTAAAGCCTGATCCAAACTCAACTCAAACCAATGGGAGCTTTTCATCTCCATGTATGTTTCTGAAGCAGACATTTAGTTCACGTGTGTTTTTTGAGTCCTATGAAATCCTTAGTTGAAAGTAGCTATGAAATATGAAAAATAACTGCTATTTGCACAGTGCTAGGGTGGCAAGATAAATGCAAATGAAGTGTCCTGTCCTTGTTTGTGAACAGTCTAAATTATACATAACACAGTAAGAATGCTCTTTTAAGTGCAGATAGGATATCTTATATGCCTTATTTCTTATATATTCTGAAAGTTCAGCAATAGGATGCTTCTCAGTCTCTACTTTGTTCCTAATTTTATGGCATTCTACTCATTTCTGAGACTGGGAAAAAAGCCCCAAAGATCAAAAGAGCTCTCAATAGCTGTATTTGGTGCTCTGATTTGTTGAAATGACTGTGAGCACAGGCTGGATTTCTGTACCAGAGACTGGACATTGTGACCCTGCCGCTGGTATTTGCCCAGTAAAAATCTGAGTAGCACTGGGGTTCCCACTTGCTGGCTTTGGATTTGGCCTCAGATACAGCATTTAAAAAAACAAACAAACAAAAAAAAGGCAAAAAATAACTGCCAGGAGAAGCTTCCTTTTTGATCATTAAGACAACAACAACAAATTATCCCTGTTTAGTATACATTTTGAGACTGCTTTGGTGGCAGGAGCTCTGCCACCTGTTCCCAGCAGGACAATATGGGAATAAGAAGAAAACTTGTAATCTTTGAGAAATAAAATTTACATGTGCACTTACAAAGTGAACTTTGATAATCTTTTTAGTGAAGAAGATAAACCTTTTCAGCATTACAAATCACTTGGAGGATGAGCTGCTTTAGTGCAGCCCAGACAGCCAGGGAATATTTGTTTTCATTTATTTAAAGGAGCCTCAGCAGGCAGTTTCAAACAGTCTGGAGTTCTTGTTTTGTTAAAAAAAACCCAAACAAACAAAAAACCCAGCAACAAACAAGTAAGCAAACAAAAAGGCCTATCATGGTAAAAGGTCTGTATAATATTCTCTCCTTACTTCTGTGTTTTTCATATTCTGCTTTTCCTAATGCTTGCCAATGGGATAGTAAAATTCAGTCTGAATGGGAAGCATTGCTGCTTGACGTAAATCAAGAAGCAAGGGTAGAAGTCATACAGACTGCATGCTGGTGAAAATCATTGTGGCTCCATGCATCTTGGCTGCCTGGAGGATCTGACCTGTTAGATGATGTGGAGGCAGAACCAAATATTTATAACCATTAATAAATTAGGAGGTGCCCTAAGCATACTGAGTGTAAGAAAAAATATCTTTCCATGCTGGGGTTAGGTTGGGTCCTCAGCAGGAAGGCCTACTTTCCCAAAGGCACTTTCCCATCCTTGCTTGCCCCAGCAGCTCTTCAGACAGACCCTCTCTCCACCAAGAGAAGGGACAAGAGCAAGAAGGGAATTAACCCTTTGCTTACAAGAAACTGGGCTTGTATTTGGCAATTGATAATCAGAAGATTCTACTGAAAAAAAAAAAAACAAACCAATAAATCTGCATTTGCTATAATTAGAGGGATCAGAGATAATGTAAGAACATCCTGCTTTTGAAAACTGGTATTTTGCAACATTCTTCTTGATGGACACTGTTTAAATGGTAACAGTGGGTTCTTGGATTCTGGTTGCAGTAAAGGGGTTAAAACATTCTTGGCAGCCCATTGATCATGTAAAACCGTAAAGCAGTTCCAGTAGAAGGAGATGTGTAGAGGTAGAAAATATCGGACCGAGTGCATGCTCTCTGTGGATGATAAAAATTACCCACTTTCTCACAGATGTCGAATCTGGCAGTTTTCCACTAAAAATTTGGATTGCATATCAGCTATCCAAATTATTTTAGTGTCTGTTGAAGAGTGTGTTTGGCAGGGTTTCCAGTAGGAAAATAGGAAGTTGATTTGAAAACATTAATACTATTGGAATACAACTGCTTAAGCTGATTGTTCCTTAAATGAACTCCAGTGGAAATACATTCTTTCCTGCAAGTCCGCAGCAAGTCTCAGGTGGAAAATCTGGAGATGTAAAATTAGTGCTCAAGAGAGCAGAAAGAGATCTACCTCTGGCACATGGCGATTTTTACCGTCCTCCCTTTTTTCCTTTCTTTCCTCCTGCACATCTTTCTCTGTATATATATAGCCTGGTTAAATAAGAGGAGGATATAATAGTTGGGAAAGCGTTTGAGAGGAACAAGAACTAAAAAGGAGAGGTATGGTTATTGAAGAGAACAAATATGTGAAGTTCCTGTATAGCTTTTAAAGTTCTCAATGAACATCGCTGATTTGGGAAAGGGAGTTGAAATTGAGGCCTCAGCTAAGATGTGTGTGCAACGGGCAGATGCCATCAAAGAAGTAACAGAGGGATTAGATAAACCAAGACTGGGAAAAGAGGACAGCATAGAAAGCAGTCAGAGATATACCCTTATTTAAAATAGTATATACGGCACTAGTCAGCTTCTCCCAGAATAACACAGGACTTTTGGGTTGCAACTGGACCTTCAAGAGGTTGAAAAAACACTCAGGTATTTAGCGTAGGGCTGCTTGTCTCTGAAGCAGAGACAGAATAATAAATCAGACAAGTGGCAACACTGCTATTAGGCTATAATTGAGACATAGTAGGATGAATTCAAGAGAGAAAAGTATCAGAAAATAAACTGAAAATTTCCTGATGCTAAGTTTGGCTAGAAATGCACTTATAACTATAGGTCATGGATATCATAAAATACTCGAAAACTAAATAACAGGACACTGATGTGCTTCTGAAAGGAAATGGTGGAAGTGATGTTCTGGAAGTCAGTTCCACTGGCTTTGACCAGCTATTTTAATGCCAATGGAAGTTAGTATTTCTAACTGGGGTTATAATCAGAATAATGCTTTACTGTGGTTTTCAGGGAACAAAAATTAATAGGGAAAAAATGTACTCTGATTGTGCTGGTGTTCTAGGCATCTTCTGTCAGAAGCTGACAATGTCTTGGTCTGTGGAGTGGCATGAAAGATGCAGGTTTGATAGTTCGGGCCAAGAGGAGTGGTAGATAGAATAGAGCTTTTGCACTAATGTGGCATTTAAAGTTGCATCAGTTTAAAGCCAGTGCAATGTTAATTGGGCTCCTAACAGATTAGTGCAGTATTTCTCTTTGTAAATCCCGTGACTCTTCTGTTTTCCTCTCCTGTCTTTGTCCCTTTACTAGACTCAAATAAGCTTTGGCAGAAAACCTCAGTCCTGCCTCCCTATTTATTGTTGTTACTCTATTGCTAGGAAGATTGGTGTCTTGCTGTAATATAAAGTGTGCATGTGAGAGGGGAGTTTCTGCTCTAGAGAGCTTGTGCTCTGTGGAGGTCAGAGTCAAGTGCTTCTCCTGTCTCTGATCTGTCAGTACACTGATACACTTCTAAAAACACTTCTCATGAAAATTCTCAGCCTTTACCACATTTAATCTTTTGATCTGGTGCTTGGAGAATTATTGTCAAGCTATGCTGGGCATCTGAAGACTAATGATGGAAATCGGATGGTTTTTTGGTCTGGTGAAATTCTTGACATGGTGAAATTGTTAGAAACTTATTACTTGGATTTCAGAGAGGAAATCAGAATTTCATCTTTCTGAGGATTCTTCCAATATGTGGTGTGGTCCACTGCTCCTGTTTCTCTCCGGTCAAATCAGATTCCCAGAGGTTGTCTGAGCTGTGAGTTGTCTCCTAGACAGTGTTATATTGTGAGAATAGGTCCAGTGGTAGAGCATGTAGCAGGATCGTTGTACTGGAATACAGGCTAAGTCGTAGAGGATAGTAAATACACTTGAACTATTAGTCTGGAGCAGTCAGGAGAAGAAGAGAAAAGCAATGGAGAGATGTTTGAAAAAGTTGTTTGTATTTGTTTGAAGGGAAAAGTGTATCTATCAGGCCATGCTTAGAGTTTTTTCTTAATATTTCTTTTTCATAATTTGACTTTGGAGTCAGGAAATATGTTCCTGGATACTTAAATGGCCTGTTGGAAGTGCTATATTGATCTGTGGAGTATATGAAAGATTTTGACACATCTTGTGATGACCACCTATACCGTTGTGACTAAGTGCAGTTTCTTGCTGTCTATTTTCAGCCAGTGTGGTGGTGCATGAGATACTGATTTTAGTACACTTAACACATGCACTTCTGTGACAAGAAGTATTCAGTTTTTACTTTGCTGTCCCTAGTAGGGAATGTCCCCAGCTGAAATGTTAAGTTCAAGTTGAGGCGTTTTTCCTCTTATTTTTGCCAGAGCATAATGCAGAGAGAATAGGTGAGATAGTAAAGTATGTGTATGTAAGACTTTTTAGATGCTGAAATGCTCTTATTAGTTTTGATATTTTAAAAGATTAAGAGAAATGTAGGTGAAACCAGAAGGACAGCTGTACTCGATCATCCAACCATCAAATAGGAAGATTATTTTTTATTATCTAGGAGGACATTTTACGAAGCAGCTTTTGGGTGTCTTAATGTGTGTCTGCTTAGCAATCTTTAGTGTTAAACTAAGATGCCAACTCTGCAATATGCCTTTTTGTCTAGATGATGTCCTTAGATCTGCCCCTGTGATTTGAGCTACCAGCTAAAGGCCTGTATTACATATTTGGTTTAATTTTTTTTTAATTTACTTTTTTTTTAGATTTGAGAGAAAGTTTCCACTATTTCAGTACTTTATATGTTTTCTACAATTGGTAATTCAAAAAATAGGAAAGGGAGTCAAATCCTGATGCTTTTGTGGAATTTAGGTCCAAATCTAATCTTTGTGGCTTCAGCCCAGCTTTTCCCCCAAGCTTAAATGGGAAACTGCTCTTGTCATTTCTGTCATATGAAAACAGGATGTTCTGTGAGTTTCATGAGAGAGTCAGTTTTTGTAATATTTCTACCCCAGTTACAGGAATTATTTTTGATAGTTTATCTAAATTATACTGAAACTTTGAGTATTTTTAAATTTTATTTTACTTTTCCTAGAGACTTAACAGAACTAAGTTTAGTGGTTTGTTCACACCACCAACTGTCCAGTGCTCAAATTTATGCAGCCCTTTAACTTTTGGGCATGTTTTTATATGTAAAATAGGATTATTTGGTTACAGAGGCTTCCCTGAAGCCAGAGGCACTTTCTCTCCCTGTTCTTTGGACATGTGTTTTGGGGTTTTTTTGTTGTGTTGTGTTTTGCTGTGTTGGGGTTTTTTTTGTATGACAGGTATGAATGTTCTTAAACTTCACAAACATATAGCTGGTGGGTGTTATAACAAGTCTCAGCTTGGTGGGAGAAGTCTGTAAAACTAAGAATGTTTTCCGATGTGGATAATAAAATACTTTCCTGCTCCTTTATATAGTTCTAACAGATGTTCAGGGTTCCAGTTCCTCTTAACCTGCTTTCCAGACTTCTTTGGAAATCAAAGTTGTGAGAGCACAACTGACTTAGAGGGGTCCAGATTCTGCAGGTCGTAGGCAATCAAAGCTGGTCATGACTTGCAGTTGTTTGCAGAGTTAAAGTATGTGGAAGCCTATTATTTGAGATACTTTTGCCATCAAAGCTTGGATTCATCTCTCCAGGACTAGTAATAGAAATTTCATGAAATCTTGCCTTTTGATCTCACTCTGTGAGATATGTGGCTCAGCCAGAGACCCAGTTGTCAGGATTTTCAGTTTGTTTCATTTTTCTCTTTAAAAGGGGTTACTGTATGTTTGGGGTTTTTATGTTAACCCCCAGTTAAAAACCTTAGCATATGGTGGCAGACAAAGTTAACATTGGTCAATCCTCACATGAGAAAATAATGTGACCTTAAGTGAAGCATTAGCAAGCATATAAAGACAATATGGAATTTGCTGATTCTCCTCTTCTCACTCCCCATCCTTCTTCCAGCTTTAGGTGGAGGTGATAGCAAGCCATGGATTTATCTGAAACTTAGGCCTTCTGTCTTGTTAGGTCTTCCTGTAGTTATTTGATTTTTTTTTTTTTTTCTGTATCGG
>VZRU01015232.1:217319-232116 GCA_013398155.1 Pedionomus torquatus
GGTGCTGGAGCAGGTCCAGAGAAGGGCAACAAAGCTGGTGAGGGGTCTGGAGCACAAATCTTATGAGGAGAGGCTGAGGGAGCTGGGGTTATTCAGTCTGAGGAAGAGGAGACTGAGGGGAGACCTTATCGCTCTCTACAACTACCTGAAAGGAGGCTGTAGAGAGGCAGGGGTTGGTCTCTTCTCCCAAGATACAGATGACAGGACAAGGGGTAATGGCTTCAATTTGCGCCAGGGGAAGTTCAGGTTAGATATTAGGAAATATTTCTTTACTGAAAGCATCGTCAGGTAATGGAATGGGCTGCCCAAGGAGGTGGTTGAGGCACCATCCCTGGAGGTATTCAAGAGAGAAGTTGACTTGGTGCTCAGGGATATGGATTAGTGTTGGGTGGTGTGGTGGGTGTGGTGGTGTTTGGATTTTTTTGTGGTTTGTTTTGTTGTTTTTTTGGGGGTGGTGGTGGTGTTCTTTTTTGGTTGGGTTGGTTTTTTTTTTTGGTGTCTGTTGTTGTTTTGTGGTGTTTTTTGTGTGGGTTGTTGTTTTTGGTTTTTTGTTTTTGTTTGTTTGTTTTTCCCCATTGGTTGGACTAGATGATCTTAAGAGGTCCCTTCCAACCTAGGTGGTTCTGCATTTGGATAGACTCTAGACTTAGTTAGAGTGCTTGTCTTGGTTGCTATCTGATATTTTAGCAGAAATTTCTGCATGCTTTTGTTAGTAAAGCATTATTTAAGTACTTTTGTGAGTCAGTGTTTTTCAGGTTTTTCCTACTTTGTGTAGCTTGGAGGACTTAAAGAATTTCTTCCATGAATTCAGGTTACCTTGAATGGTGACTTGTAGGACCACAAAGTACCAGTTTCACATGTATCTTTAGTGACAAGGAGATTAAGCCTCCACAATTATTCATTAATAGTGACTTTGGCCACCTCTTCATTTGCAACTTGGCATTTGAAAAGCTCACATCTCCAACCATTCCATATTTGAAAATTAATTAGCTATTACAGTGTTGATGAATCAATCAGTTTTGTATCCTTAATGCAGGAAAAGGGGCTTTGTGGGAGTCAAAAGAATGATGCGGGTTAAGGTCTGCGGTTGCTGAATCTGAAAGCTGGCAATCACAGGATTGCTCTGAACCCCAGAGTGCCAGTATGGAGGAATGGGTGCAGAAGCAAGCATCTTCCAGATGCCTGGGCTCAGGCTATGATCTGATGGAGCTGTGTGGGTGGATGCTTGCCTATGTATGAAATAACAATGAAGCTAATACAAAGCTGCTTTGACTCTCAGACCTGTTTATGCAGTAGATTGTGAAACAAGATCTGTATCAGCCTGGTGAACAGCTGGCCAGGTCTGTGGAGCTTTCTGGACCTGTTGGTTGACTTAGTGTGTACATATGTACTTTTAAAAACTATACGAACCAGTATCCTCCTAAAGTGAAATCAGTGTAAGGATGATCTCTACAACTCTCCTTCTCTCTTGAAAAGGAAGAGAAACGTTTGCCAGCTCCTTTGTTGGTTGTTCCTGGTAACTGGAAAATATAATTAAATTTTCATTTATGATTCTTCCCATTTTTGCAGGTAATTTTTAGGAGTTTATTTAAGTACCTATTGGAAAAGTAGCTTTATCCCTTTAGCCCTTTCTTAGGCAGTCCCTACTAGCTTTTGAACAAGATTTGTCCAGGAAAATTAACAAAACAAAGGCAAATAAAGCTGCGCATTTTAAATGTGATAGATTCTAAAAGAAAACATTTTTTTACCCATGCCACTCACATATATGTTAACATACAGAATTAGTCCTAACCTGCCAAAAGAAGAAAATACCCAACACCTTTCAAAGATGCAAATTGACAATTAACAAAACAATAGAGTTCTAGCCTTCCTTTGCTGAGGTGCAAATTGATAATCAGATTGCAATGAAAAGCTGGTAGCTTCTATTTAAAATTTAGTTTGAGATGAAGGCTTCCTATAGAAGAAGGGGAGGGAGAGGGACAAAGTAACACCAAGCAATTCTACATTGGGGAAAAACCTATGTAAGGTGCACTGGGATACCAGGTTGATGTCAGCTGTATAGTTTGCATGTCTTTAATTGTGACAACAGTAATAAGAAGGGGATGGTAAAACCTGCTATCTTATAGAATTGCGGGGGGCACAACCTGAGGGGTACCTATGCCCTGCAATGATAATAATGAGAGAAACTGCAGATCCTGTGTGATAATTTTTTCACTTTGTCAGTCTCACACTGAGACTGCCCTTTAAACTCCATCTCCTGTATTTATCCTAATGTTGCGTGTACCCCTGAGCTACTGTAGTTTATTTTATCCTGACTTGTCTCAGATATCTTTTTATCCTTTCCAAATACAAAGTTTTACATTATTTCTACTTGAGTTTAAGAGCAAATAAATACTGAGGACTACCATTGTTTTTTTTTTTTTTTTTCTAATAGTAAGTTTTAATGCCCAGTGCTTTGAAGATAGCAAAACCAAGCTTTTGTACTGTAGGAAGTTTCCGTGTTATGAGCTGGAGAAGATGGGAGGAATTGGAGATTTGTGTGTAAGTTCTAATTTCCATACAAATTTTGCAGAAATGGTGTAAACTTTGTTTTATATTTTTCTACCATCTAACTTGTGTTTGTTCTGTGCTTTGGGCAAGCTCCAGTGAAATTGGTGGCTTAAGTCGTGTCCCTTTGTGGCTTGTAGTATTTCTACCGCTACATACTTAGGAGGGCTGCTGGGTTTTAGTGAGATTTTTGCTTATTTCGATTCTGGTTTACCAGTGACTGGTTCTCAAAACTATTTACTCTTGAACATCCAATCTCTCTTGAAAGATCTGCATTGTCATGTGTGTATGCTCATTTTAATTTTATTCTTCTGAATACTTTTCACTTGAAGTTTTGTTACTATGGGAGCTGAATTTTAAAAGTAGAAGAGTGATTCAAGGATAAGACCTTTTTAATAATCTGAATAATTTGTAGCATTTGACAAATACATAGATGTATAGTCTGGGTTTTTTAAGACTGGTTGAAGTATTTGAGACTTTAATAATTTTTATCCAAGCTCTGTGATTAAATGTCCTAGACATCTTGGAAATTTTCAGCCATAATTATACAATTTTTATGAATTTGTTGCTCTTGAAAACGTTGAGTTGACAGCTGGTTAGGGTGAAGTCCTGGATACTTGCAACACATGACAGGTAGGGGATTGTAGAGCTCTGAGTGTGCTGGGCATTTCTCAGTGCTTTCTCAAAACAATGTGGAAGATCAGTCTGTAAACGAGTGGCTGAACTTTCCCTTACCGTCAGCTGAGCAACTAGATACTGTTTTGCGGACGGCTGGCTGGTAGCAAAAGCTTTACATCTTCCTCTTGGTTGTGGTCAGTGTGTCAGTGCATGTCAGTCCACCCAGGTGGATGGTCACAGCCCTCGTCACCCAAGGAAGAATGGAGAAATTTTGGTTCTGACACTGGCAGTGACAGTACTCTTGAGCCTGTATTGAGGGAACATATTAATCCCACTTATAGGTGTCAAGATTTAGCACTTCATATGTATTTTCATTAGCACTGAGTATGTGATTTTTATCCGTGGTGGCTTGTTGCATTTAGATAACATTTATTATGAACTAGATCCTGACACTGAATACTATCTGACTTCTCTTGAAAGCCAACCACTCTTGAGTGAATGTGGTGTTTGACAAGTAAATAATAGTGTATGGTGCCCTATGAACATGTTTTAACCTTCTTTGCATAAGTTTTCTTAGGCTTGATGCATGTATTTAAAGAATGTAGTATGCAAGACATGTAAGGATGGAAAAGTTTGTTAATGCATTCGATGATTTCTCTTGGGCAAGATTCACGTTGATATCGTTCTATACAGCGTTTTATTATGCTGCCTCTGGTACAAAGGGGTATGTAATCTAAAGTTTGGGGGGTGGACTTTTTTCAAAGAAAAGCCACTAAGGCCGGCACTTTTGTCCCCTTTCATGTCTTGTGAAGTCTGTGTGATTTCTAACCCTTTATTTCTTTTTTCCAGGCTATTCATGTTTGCTGTCGGGCAGGGCAAATCAATCTTTTCTAAGTACTCTTTAATCATAAATCTAGATGTATTAAGCTTGCTATTACCTAGCCAGTGGTAGTCAGAAACAGAAAAAGGCAGGGGGGAATATCTACTCAGTATGGCTGAACTGTGATTGGGATCGTGGGGCTTCTTGCTCTGTGTACCTTGACTCTTGACTGCAGTGATGATTTTGGTTTTGTTGGTGAGCTGCCTTTTTTTTTTTTTCCTTTCTAATTTCAAGTAGACACTACTTTAAGTATTCTAATTAATGTGCTATGCAATGTGCTCTGAATGTTCATTTCCCTTAGCTTACATTTCCCCTCTGTACATTCCCTCTCTTACATTCTCCTCAATAAATCTCGGTGCACCTTTGAATCCTGCCATCTTTTCTGCTCTTTTTCCTTAGAGTGTTATTTGACACTCCCTTAATATCTGCAAAATCAGCATTTTTATTTTTTTTTCCCTCCTGAGCAGCCATTGCTATCAGCTGTTATAAAATAATGGCTTTAGATGTGTCCCTTATAGTACATTGGCCCCTCTGTCTGATTTATCATTAATTTCCTCAGATTTGTTCCAGGCTTGAAGTAATTCCTTCCCCCCAGGGTCTTGAGTTAAAAACCATGCTGAAACCCACTTCCTTGTTCTGAGATATCTGGGATATTAATCGTATTGCCACCAGCATCCCTGGCACATGGAGACATCCCACTATGGTTAAAGATATTATTAATATCATCCATTGGCTTCTGTTACAACAGCATTCAAGCTTCTTAAACTTATTTCTGAGCTTGTATCATATCTTACTAGTTTATATCTTAAAACTCCCGTACCACCACCACCACCCAATGGGTGAAAAAAGTAGTATTTGTCTCTTCCAGGTACCAGCCCAATTTCTTCACAGGATAAGAATGGTAGGGATTGGAAGGGACTGAGATATTCTAGTCCAAGACCGCTACCAAAGCAACTTCACCTAGAGCAGGTTGGGACAGGATTGTATCCAGTTGAGTTTTCAGTATCTCCAGAGAATGATACTCCACATCCTCTCTGGGCACACCTGTTCCAGTGTGCTCACTGCAGAATTGTTGGGAATGGAGGTAAAGAAATGTTAAGACTTGTGGCTCATCAGAGTGACATCTCCAAAGTTATCTTTTCTAGGCACCATGAAAGCTATGTTGCTTCTCGAAACCTAAAATCACAAATATCAGCTATTCCTATGGAAATAATTTCCATGTCAGGGCCCACTTATTAATGTCCTAATCCATCTTAAAACTGCAATCTAGGAAAGGGACTGAAAAGGTTGCTGTGCAGGAACCTGTTTCTTCATAACTAAGGCTCATCCGTACCCTCCTCTATTTTCCTGGTGCTGCAGTGTGGCCTGGCAAACAGTTCCAAACTGCTGCTTAGGATATGACTGCAAATGTGGTGTCCCCATATATCTCCCTTTCAAGACAATAGGAGCTGTCAGTGCTTGCTACTTCTGAAAATTATCATCCAAGAAAACTAACTCCACTCTGACCTGTTACAAATTTGAGTGGTTTCGATATTAAAAAAAAAAAAAAAAAGTTATTTTGACAACGTGAAAATCTCGATACTGAATTGCTTGACTTCCTGTTGCTTTGTACAGCTACTGGAGTGGTTTAGCAACTTTTGATCATATAAATAAAGTGCATGAACATTGATGTATATGAAGCAAAGAATAATGAAATACATGCTCTCTGTTGCTTCTTCTTTGCAAACCCGATGCAAACTAAATTCAGTTGTAATCTACAAGGATCCACAGGCATATTAGCTGGCAGAGCCAATATGAAACAACAATACAAACAAATATTTTGAAAGGAAAACATCAAGTCCTTACTTGTTGCAATGGTTATTGAATTGGAGACTTCAAATACTGGTGCTGCAGCTTAGCATACAGCTTGCTCCCTGCTTGTGCCCATTATTGGAAGGAAACACTGCTTCTGATGCCTGGAATAAATTTGCCCAAGACCAAAATACATCTTGGAAGTCTTGTTTCTTGCAGGGATCTGTGTACACTCTATTTTTGAGGCAGAAGGAAGCTACAAATAGTATGTTGTAGTATGGTTAACAAATGATGCTGAGAGCCATAGGAAAATCATACTGCCACATTTTCAGGTCTGCTTGCCAGATTGGGGGCATATGTGGGGGTAAGATATTGCTAATCATCCCTTTTGCAGTCATTCCTGATATCCTTGGTTGTTTATGTCTGAAGTGTCAAATACCTGAAGACTTTTTCTAGTAATATTAGGTCAGATTTATTTTTTTTTAAAGTACCTAGCCTAAAAAAAATAAATCTGATTTATAAATGTTATCATGAAAGCAAAATAGTCCTAATGTTTTTGTTTTACTTCAGGCATTAAGTTAGAAGCAGTGCTTATACCAGCTTTCCCCAGAAACAGGAGGGATAGAAACCTAATAAATGTAACACGAGCTGATTTCTTGTATTCACAGATGTCTAGGAGATGGAGCTTTAAGAGAAGTGCAGATGCAATGGCTTATGTGCTAACAACATCAACAACAGTCTCATAGCGTGTACAGTGTTATCAAGTATTGGTGTGTGATAAAGCTGCCAAAGTGATGGCAGCTACTTAGCCATATACTAACTGCCTTTGTCACTAATAGTCTGTCCTTCCCTACTTGGGCAAATTTACCCTGTGTTGCTGAGCTCCGTGTTGTGAGGCATCTTTTGGCTATGGGGAAGATGGATCTCTTTTGGTGTTTGTGTAGTTGGTTTTTGTTTGGGTGTTTTTTGTTTTTTTTGGTTTTTTGGTTTTTTTTTTTTGAGAGTCTTTTGTGCTTGCTGTTTGGTTTGAAATTTTTTAAACATATCCATGCCACTGTGGACTCCCACCTTTCCTGGTTTGTGGCTGATGATACCAAGCAAGTGGCATGCTGGAGCAGCATCTTGCACTGTTGTCTCTGTGGGCCAGGAGGGTCACTACTGGTGGTGAAGCATGGTTGCTGTGGGTGATCTCAGATTTCATTGTAGATATCTCACCTCTAGCTTTACCTTGAAGCCACGACAAGGTGTGTGATGGTAGTATGGAAAACAGATGCAGTGGTGACAGCATTTCTGGCAAGGAACGAGTATTTCAGCTGTCGTTTATGGATCACCTTTCAATTGCTGCTAGGAGGAGTGCAATGGGCAGCAGCCAAATAGGAATGGAACAGCAGACACAATATTTCTACTACAGGAAAATATCTCAAGATGTTCTATTACAACCAAATCTTTCAGGCAAGCAGGTCATTTGAGGTTTTGGAGGACTAGGTAGCTGTTTCCCCTCTTCCTCTTCTCTGTATGTTTATGCTTCCCAATGGGGAGCACCCATGGTCAGGTATTGGAGCCTCTGAGTTCTCTTCTTCCTCATCATGGTTGCCTGCTTTCTCTACTGGAAACCTCACCCATCACGTTTCTGCTTTGAAACAGTTGTCTCCTGAATAGAAAGAACACAGTGCTGCTGGCTTGCTTGTCACTCCGCCTGCCCATCCATGCTGTTGCAGACACTTTGCAGAGCATGGGGAGAGATGTGGGTGGCACAGTGCTGAGCTGGGCCAGCTCTGAGGCTGGGTGCCTTAAGCAAGACCAGGTTGTATTGGACAGAATAGCTTAGGGAAAGCTGCAGGAACAGTATTTCAGACCCTGTGGTGGTACCATCTAATAATTATGGTGGTGTCTGGGACTGTGTAAATTTAGAATTGGTCTTACTGCAGAGCCTGAACTGCAGAGGAATCTACAAATAACTTCAGGGGAAGGGGGGGATGTCTGCTGGAAAACTGCAGTTTCTGCCTGTTTTGGTTAACTGATTCCATCTTTTGAGGTCATTTAGGGTGGATTGATATGTTCTCATTCCTTGTATGTGTGGCAGTGCAAGGATTCTGCAGACTGCAATAAACGGGGGAAAGGGAAGCAGCAGATTGTCCTACCGGAAAGTAAAAGACTCTTTCACGATTGTGTAGGTTGTGTAATCTGAAGATCAACATTGCTTATGGTGAACAGATGGAGAGGATGATTAGAAGCTACAAGTGCCCTCCTGTGCTATAGGCCCAATGTCAGATAAACTACCTCTACAGAAAATTATCACTTTCTGAAATTCTAGGACAACTGTAGGTTGCATTCTATGAAATTGAGAGAGAAAACTGGTGTGAGGAGGAGGAAAGGATCTAGACTGTTAACTGTGTGAGACTGCAAACTGCCTCTTAGGAAACTTAGATTCAAGGTGGTTTTAGTGCCTGTGAGTGCTCAGCATTGTTTTTATGAAACTCTGCAAGAGGAAATTCCCATTATTTCAGTCCTGGAGTTCACTATGTCTATCATTAGCACAAACCAGGGTTACTTCCCCCCCCCCCCAGTGAGGAGCCACTCAACTGCCTCGGAGGTCTAACAGCACAGTATTTATTGTATGCCAAGAGCACACGCATGATAGAACCTGGCCAAGTGATACATCTTCAGCTTTTGCTACAGCCATGTACTGGTAGACCAGCATGTGTATGTTCAAACATACTGCCTAGTTAGCATTTACGGTTGTGTGGGGGTTTTATCTTTAGTTTTGAAAGATGTTATTTACAGTGTCTTAGTGAATGACAATGTTGTAAAACAATGCACAGTGACTGGGGCATGTTTGGATATGCACTGAGTTGACACTTTTTCTCCTGGCTAGGAATAAAGCATCTGGCAAAACTGCCCGTGTGTTACAAGGATCCCAGCTAAAATTGATAGAGAACTGGGAGGGCAAACAACGGCAGGCTGGAAAATCCCGTAATTGGGTAAATACATGCTAGAGTCTGAACAGAGCTTGCCAGTCAAAACAGTCAGTGTTGGTGCAAGTAAGCACAGCAAAGTTTCTTCATGGAGCTCTTTCTGACAGTTCTGTAAGGGCTGTGATGAAAATTCTGCTCAGTAAGTTGAAAAAGCACTGAAATCAGAAGAGAGGAATAAAAAGGTGTATTTTCCCAAGGATAAACCAAACTACAACATGTAAAAAGGAAGAATTTGGTCACACTCATGGTTAAATCAATGGGAGTTATGCCAGTGAGTTAGGAGGGAAGATGATCAGAGCCCCCTCTCTATTACCAATAGAGAGTAGTCCTTTTTCCAGCCCTAGAAATCAGTCTTCTCAGGCACCCACAGCAGGCTGTGTGTAGCACAGGGCCAAAAGCAATGTCTGCCCTAATCCTGCCGCCTCAAAATACCAAGGAGTGGTCCCCTCTGCAGGGTCTTAACAGGAGACCCTCTGTTCAAGGCTCAGGGTGAGAGCTCCACAAATTTGTGCATGTGTGCTCTGATCTACAAATGGCTCATACACAGTGGATGCTATTTAAAATGTTTTTCAGCTGTGGATAAGAAGCTGGAAGCATTGATGCATATTCCATGTACTTAAAATGTTCTTTTACCTTTCATTTCTAGCTGCTGGCACCCCTGAGCAGCTTATTCTTGATGGTGGTAAATAGAATGCCAAGAATGTGTTATACAAAGGGAAAAGAGGAATGACCAGAATACGATTGTGTATTGTTTTACATTTGGAGCTTGAGTATGTGTGTTCATGCAGGAAGATTTTACAGACATGTGTCTATAATGTCTCGTACTACATACAGGAACTGATTGTTAAATGAATGCTAAGATTGTCAAGTCAGGCACTCAAGGCATAGGAAATGCCAGAATTAGATTTGTCTGCACAACCTTAATTCAGCCCCTTTGTGCATATGCATTATGATAAAGTCTTTAATTACATGATCACATATCAGACTACTGAGATGATGGTGCTGACAGAATAGAAGATACTCAATAATATTTTTTTAATCCGTATTGTTTGTGTGGCAGGCATACTCTGCACATTTTCAAATCCTGTCTTAAATACAGTAGTAATGTTATTAGTATAATAAATACATGTGGAAAATTAATAATTTCCTATGGACTTCTGTGATGTTTATCAGTAAACTATCTGTTTATTTTAAAGATGCTAATTGATTCTCTCTCAACATCTGTCTTGGTGGTATTGTATCCACGTTACAGATAAGGGGAAAAAGTTTTTGAAGGGGAAAACAGCTCATATCACTCAAATCCTACCTATGTAGCTAGAGTCAACCTAAATCCTGGCAGCAGTCCACTTCATTTAAGTGTGCCAAATTTTGTATATTTGTCTGGGGGCTTCCTGGACCATGTGAAAGTCTTTGAATCCACATACCCCAGAGGAGTGCCCTTGCCACCTGACTTAAGGGAATCTGAAGGAAAACCATTTTCTACCCTTCTAAAGCGAAGCCACAGTGCATCCAGGAGGCAAGAGCATGTATGTAGCAAGCCAGACACTGAGCTGGCCTGGCAGTGGGCTGGCTAGTAGGGGGACTGGGATTTCAGAGTTGTTGATCTCAGGTAGATAGAAATGCTTAGCCTTTTCTGTTAGTTTCACACCATAAATGAAGGTATCTAGCTTAAGCAGAAAGGTTGTTCTTTGAAGGCCTCTGTCCAGTCAGTGGAGAGAAAGAAATGCAGAGTTTTGTTGGCATATACTTCTCCCTGCAAGTCCTCAGATGTACCCCTCCATTCCATGTGTGGGGAAGCTAACTGCTGTGACAGGCTTCTAAATGCATCTGGATCAGATCCGACTTTACAAAGTATTGTTTTCACTGTATTAAAACTGTTTATATCTTTAAAATATAGTATCAGTTGACTGCAAAATATGGCATCCACAAGTATATGTTCAAGTGTACTAGGACAGAA
This sequence comes from Pedionomus torquatus, assembly GCA_013398155.1. Lineage (NCBI taxonomy): Eukaryota > Metazoa > Chordata > Aves > Charadriiformes > Pedionomidae > Pedionomus > Pedionomus torquatus. The sequence continues at coordinate 228,088 of VZRU01015232.1, forward strand.
AGTGGGGCATATATGACTAAGGGGTTCCTGCAAAGTTTTTTTGGATTCCTGTGAAACTGTCCTCCTTTTCACTTTCAAATCTCTGCTGCTTTCAGTTCTTGTGTTCCAGTACCTACAACGAATGAGTTAATGGTCCTGCAGGCAACTTTGTCTTTTAAGTATGCAACTCATGTTCATTCCCAGAGCTGGCTCTTCTTGGGTGATATCCTTGTAGAAAAAATTGGAATGTGATCATGTAATTAGAGAGTACTGTGTAAGCACAAAGACTGAATCTTAGCTGATGCTTTCAATGGCTAATTTAGGAATGATTGTACAAACTTAAGTATAGTATTTTGCAATTAAGTATAGTATTTTGTTGAACGCTCACTTTTATTCAGCCTTTTTTAACCAGAGAATTTTAATAATGTAAAGCTGAAAGATAAGGCACTGCCCTATAGAGCTGCACTGTCCTTTATCCCTTGCTTAGGTCACCAAAGGGATTTTACGTAAACATACTCAGTAGAGAGCACAGCTACCTGAGCTGGTGAAGTAATTGCTGGTAGTAGACTACTACTGCTGCAACCACTGGCCACTAAGAGGTGTTTCTGCTAGTAGCTGTAAACAGCAGCAGATGGGCTGAGTCAGTCAGAAGTCCAGCAGTTAACTCCAGGTTGTGGGAGTAGTGTCCTCTGCCAGTGCTGATGCATTCTGTTGGGCACTCTTAAATTATTTGTCTCTTTCTCACCTTCACCTGTGCTTCTTGTGTATCTGCTTCTCTCAGCCCATCCCTCCCTTTTTCTCATGGCTGCTTTTCTGTTCTTGAGGTCTTTTTATTGAGCCAGGTTGCTTCATCTGTCTTTACCATTTGAAAGGAAGCAGAGGAGCATGAGATTTCACTGTCTTGCTGTTGTTTTCCAGTTCTAACACCTGGGATCTTTCTGGTGACTTGGAAGAGCTGCTGGAGGAGAGACTTGTGAGGCCTTTGCTGTGAATCATAGAATTTTCATGGTTGCAGGGGACCTCCAAGACCTCCAAGCTAGGGTCCATACGCACACAGACAAAAAAAAAACAACCCCAAAAAACCCACCCCACACACCCCACAGAAAAACCAAACCCCACAAAAGAAATCATCCAATCCAACAATCTCAGCCACTAGAGAATACCCTGAAGTGCCACAGCTGCATGTTTCTTAAATACCTCCAGGGATGGGGACTTCACCACCTCCCTGGGCGGGATGTTCCAGTGCCTGACCACTCTTTCAGTAAAGTAATTCTTCCTATAATCTAAACTCCTCTGCTGCAACATCATGCCATTACCTCTGGTCATGTCATTATTCCCTTAGGAGAAGACAAACACCCACCTTTCTACACCTGCTTTCAGGTGTAGAAATCTTCAGGTGTAGAATCTTCTCCAAACTAAAGGTGTCCAGTTCCCTCAGCCTCTCCTCTTGTGACTTGTTCTCCAGACCCCTCACCAGGCTGGCGCAATTGGGGTGGAAGGCAGAACTGTGTAGGGTGGAACACACCCAGTGTACCAAGCTGTTCAATCTGTTACACTCCTTTTCAGAGGGTCTTTTTTGCCTGTCTGCAAACTAAGAGCCCCCTTTTCCCCAAACTTGGACAGCATTCCCGTGGGTGGTAGCAAAGGGCAAGTCACAAGGGTGACATTCCCCCTGGCACATTTCAAGGTCATCCAAGAATGGTTTAAACTAAGTCATTTGACAGCTAGAGTGACCTGAGAAGAGATATGTGGCTCAGGTCATGAACTGTAATGCATTTAGCCACAGCAGTTCAGTTTTTCAGGGTTTTTTACTTGCTGTTTTGGTGATATTTGGCTGCTGCATTTGTTTTCTTGTAAATAATATCTGTACTATATTAGGCCAATGACAATTGAGGAGTGTGGTATTTCTGGTGAAGTGGTGGTAAAGGTTTGACCAGCAGTAGTGTGCTTTCTGATGATACTTACAGCAGATACTTGGGACATGTGCAAACTATCTAAGAGAGGCTTTACAGCGTAGATTGGAGAGAATTCTGTCCTTTGAAGAGGACCAGTGCAGAGAGTACTGTGTCCAGTTTTGGGCCCTCTACCACAAGAAAGACATTGAGGTGCTGGAGCAGGTCCAGAGAAGGGCAACAAAGCTGGTGAGAGGTCTGGAGCACAAGTCTTATGAGGAGAGGCTGAGGGAGCTGGGGTTATTCAGTTTAAGGAAGAGGAGACTGAGGGGAGACCTTATCGCTCTCTACAACTACCTGAAAAGAGGCTGTAGAGAGTCAGGGGTTGGTCTCTTCTCCCAAGATACAGATGACAGGACAAGGGGTAATGGCTTCAAGTTGCACCAGGGAAAGTTAGGGTTCAATATTAGGAAATACTTCTTTACTGAAAGGGTTATCAGGTATTGGGATGGGCTGCCCAGGGAGGTGGTTGAGGCACCATCCCTGGAGGTATTCAAGAGAGAAGTTGGCATGGTGCTCAGGGACATGGATTAGTGTTGGGTGGTGTGGTGGGTTTTTTTGGTTTGTGAGTTTTTTTGTTTTGGTTTGGTTTTGTGTGTGTGTGTGTTGTTTTGTTTGTGTGTTTTTTGTTTTTTTTTTTTTTTTTTTTTTTCATTGGTTGGACTAGATGATCTTAAGAGGTTCCTTCCAACCTAGGTGATTCTGTGATTTCGTGAATTACTCTAAAATTTACTTGGCCTTTTACTATTGCACTGCTTGTACTGACTGGTTGCATTACTGCTAAAGTAAGAACCATTGCGTTGCATGTAAGGAAGCAGATTTTTGTGGTTGCATCTGAAAATATTGTCATAGCTGAAATAAGCAACATTATCAGCAATGTCAATTTTCAAAAATAATTTGTATTAAACTATTATAATATAATCCAAGTTTGAGATATGAAAAGTGCAGCCGTATTTGGGGGTTCTAGTTAGCCTGTTGTATTGGTGATTCCATACTAAGAGGAGGGATGAGGGTTTGCTGTTTTGCCAGTTTTAATAGAGGTAAGGTAACTAATTTGATTCTGGATAGTCTCATCATGAGTTGCTTGAAGGTTTTCAAATTTGCTTATGAAATAGTCCCTTCTGAGCTAGGGAGATGGAAATGAGACACTAAAAGGCTTTCTTGAAGTGCTTCCATGTTTCTCAGCTCAGAACATCACATTTGATATTAATATTAGGTACTGAGGCAAAGTCATCAGGTAGAAAAGGGAGGAAATGTAGAAATAGTAATTTTCTTGTGTGTTTCCTCAGGATGCTATTTTGAGGCTTTAAAAAAAATTCATGCTTTGCTGATGAGGCTGCTGTAAATCGGGGAAGTGGCAGATGTAATTTAAGTCCCAGGGCCCTGCCCTAGAAGAGGTCCAATACTGGCAGCATACATATTGCTTATATGAAAGCGAACAGATGGATACATTTGGTCAATTCTGCCGGGTTCATATGGAAACCTTCAGAATTTTTCTTACTATTTTGAGTGGAATACTTAAATCTGTTATCTGCTGAGAGCCTGTACTTGCCTGGGATGGGTGCTTTTGTGGCTTTGAGCAGGGAGCACTGCCTTACTGCAGATGTCTTCAGATCAGAAATGTTTATCTGACTGGTGGAAGTCTCCCCTCATTCCATCCCTCATCCCCTTAAACTCCAGGACCAATTCAGCTACTGGAGGAGTCAGCTGGATTTTTTTCAGCTTCTGTGGCATGAGAACTGTCAGCTGAGTTTTAATCATGGAGTTATTACTGGTAGTGAAAATGCAGGAAAGATAACAAATCTGTCTTCCTTTTCAGACACTAGATTGATTGCAGAGGCACGCTTTGGGTATTGTTGGGTTGGGGCAGGGAGAGGAAGGAGGAGATGGGGAGAACAAAAACACTGTATTTCCTTTAATTAAGAAAAACACTAATTTTCTGATACTAATTCATGCTAAATTCTTCCTGACAGTTTTTGATGTTTCACAATTCAAAACAACTGAAAGCAATCAAGTGAAGGGAGAAGAATGGAGAATCAAAGAGGAATGTAGCTGTATTAGAAGAACACAGCTTGACGTGTTAGTACTTAATTCGGGG
>VZRU01015232.1:232136-250219 GCA_013398155.1 Pedionomus torquatus
GGGAAGGGGAAGGTGGGATTAATCTGTAATGCCTGAAATTAGTCCATTTTGGTTGTCCTCATAGGTTAGTGTTTATATGTGCATGTGTGCACGTGTGTAATCTATTGCATCAAAGAAAGAATTTGGCATGGCTAAATCATTCTAAAAGCCTATCATACAGTTGTGCCAGCATCTGTATTGTCATCTAGTGTACAGCATATTAAAACATATACATCAAGCATTTAAATGCTATCTGTGACAGCTCTGTTCAGTATTAAAGTTCTTAAAGAAATTTACTCTTGCATTTGGAAGCATATAAGAAATAGGATACTTTTATCAGCAAGTTCTAGCTTTAAAGCTTTCCAGGAAAGCTGTAAACAAAGCTGATAGAAAAAGGAATTCTATGATATTAAAAGCATGCTTCTATGAAGATTTCAGTTGTGTGAGCACTCATTTCTTTCTTTTTTTAAAGAAAAAAAATGTCTTTGAACCATTAGGGACAATAACTTTCATTGAAAATGGGGGTTAGATAAGAAGAGTAGAAGCTGGGCTTACTGAGAGAGAGAGAAAGAGGGCTGCTTGAATTTGACAAAATAATTTCTTCTCTGTTCTCATCTCATCTTCCTGAGCTGCATACATCTTACAAAAACAACTCCACCCCCTGTGGTAGAAAATGGCCATTCTTGGTATCTTCTCTGGAGGTTTTGTTTTGATAGTGCTAGTTTTGGGGATTAACGTGAATAGCCTTATCAGAGTTTAAGATGTGTGGGGATGTGTACCCATGCAGAAAGATCTACATATACTGTTTAAAATACACTTGTTAACATAGGTTTAACTGTCATTTCATCACATTCACACATGTGGGATGGGCATTAACAGATTGAGCTACATCTTTTCATTTCAATTCTGCAGCAGTGTCTCTTTGCAGGAATATTTTATGTAGTAATAATTTTCTTTCTATTACAGATTTTCTAACTATGTTAATGGCAGTAGACTGGCCACAGAGACATTCGTGAGAGCTACCTTTGCAGTGACATTTAAACAATTTATTTGATCCTGCTTTTGCATACCTGCTCATGCCTTTTTCACTCTGTTGTTGACCTTAGGAGAACTTTGTGTCTAATCGTGCATCTTTCAATCATATTTAACTTAACAAAATGGTATGCAAATTTCTGTAATGTGTCATTTCTGAACTCTGGGATTTGCAGGGTATATGCGATCAGGTGATGCCCCTTGACTGCGTGGGCATTTTTGAGTAGCAGCTGCCCAGCAGCTCCAAGGCCGGTTGCAGAAGAGAGCATGTCTTAGCTGAGGATGCTCTCCCTTACGGATAGGCATTGTTGGATATGGCTTGACTTACCCAAAGCAGGAGATGCTATCAATTTCCATTATTTGTCTGTGTGATAATGTCTAAAGCAAAGCAGAGAAGGATCGATGGCAAGGGAGGAGTTCTATATATCTCATGTTTACTGTGTTGCATTGGTCATCTACTTGTCATTTAGAGAATCTGGAAGTCGTGTATTTGTTGGTGAAATATGTTACTGGTGTGGGACTGCTCTAGGCTAAAAGCCTAAAATGAGGGATTTTGCTTTGTGAGGTCATATCTCATACTGCACTTGATGTGGCTTTTCCCATATTGGACAGTGTGTAAGTGTGCTCTTAGGATGAGAATGGTTAAAACCAATTACCATACCACTGGCACTATAGTTGTTAACACTTGTATCAGTTTCTATCAGAATTGAAAGTCATAGTGTGAAGTGGTGTTATGAAACCATCCAAGCCAAAATCAAGGAAACTAAAAAGCAAGAAATAAATTGGATTAATTGGCAAAAAATACATTTATCAGCTTGATGATTTTTAGTATAGTTTATGGAAATGAATTCTGTGAAATTTTCATTCTGTGACAGCTAATTGGGTGGGAAAAACATAGGATTGCTGCTGAATGTTTACATTGACAGGAACATTCCCATTCATTAAAAATAAAAACTTTGGACACTGACATAACAGAAATGTGTGTAAGTGGGTTACCTGCTGTATTATGTCCCCAATCGGGGAAACACTTGAAATACGTGATTAATCTCTTCAGTTTCTGTTGAAATAATCTTTTTTTTTTCAAACCCAGAAGATAACCCATATTTTAAGTTTGGCTTTTTCCTAAACATTTGTAGAATGAGATGCAAGTTACTCTGTTGGATATGTTTCATGCCTTTCTATTTCCCAATCCTGGTCATGAAAACACAGTTATTGCCTTAGAAAGTTATGTGAAAAGAAAACTGGTTGCTTGGATGGGTCCTACAGCTGGCCTTAGTATGTGTTAGCACACAATGTGTTACTGCATTACTGAACTGGATTCTTTGTCCACACGTAATAGCCTGCCTACAAATGATGATAATCATGGTACGTTTCATGTTCGGTTTTCTGTAGCACTGAAGATCATCTGTTGAAGGGGAAAATTCCAAGAAATCATCGGTTCTTCTAAAATTGCCAGTTTTGGTTTCCATGTTCATGCCAATTCAGTGTCTGGGTCTGATTTTTCCATTATCCTGCATCTTACATACAACTGTGGTTTGCTGTTGGAAATGAGTAGTCCAAGGATAAGACAAGAGAAAATCAAGCTTTCTGTCCTTGGGGTAAAGGAAATTATATGTAGTTCAAGTTTCTTGAGTGACAACATTCATTAGGCTGTTACTACAGATACCTGCATATAGGCACAGATAAGTTGGTATTTTCTGGGCACTTCCAGTAATATAAACCTAAATCAGTGTTTACAGAAGATACTTAAGCTTGTTTCAGTGATGCCTTCACATGTAGCTTTTCTTTAAAAATCTTTGATGGAAATTGGAAATCACAGCAGGTAAACTGAGGGTCCACTATTGATTTCCTCAGACATCCTTCTTTTGCCTTCTTCCTTTAGATGTGTGTGTAGGATCCTGCTAAAGCTATACTCAACCTGTGTGTGCTTTCTGTTTTTCTTGCATTTGAGGTCTGCATTAGTACCAGCACCACTGTTACTGTGCAAAGAGAAATCTCTCCATTGAAAAGAAAGAAAACCCAAAGTTGAAGATACAAGCATGGGGAGGGTCCTGTCCATTTATTTACTTATTTCTTTACATGATTTTTGCTTTGCTTTTATGTTTTAGTTTTATTTGTTTGGGCAAGTTTCTTGCCATTTACCTTTGCATTTGCATTTCCTATTGATTGGCAATTTTTAAACTGTTTATTGTGCTCTTTTGTTTAGCTGTTCAAGAGCTAAAACAAAAGCCACCAGGCCCTGTGAGGGACACATTTGCATGCGGCGAGCGTTGCCCGAGGAAAAAGTAATTGCTAATGCATATTTATGTGGCACAAATTTGCCATTTGTTTATGCATAAAATTATCAATAGTGCAGGGCGGCCCAGCCGTAGAAAATGGTGACCTTTTTAGCTTAATAAATAGAAATCAGCTGTTATTGTGAAGAGATCAGCCATTTATTCTGTGTTGAGGGACACTGTCGGGAAAATGTAGATTGGTGCTGGCAATATCATTAAATGGAAGGCCAGTGACCCTTTCGGTATAGTTTATTATACTTTATCTAATAGGGGATAAATGACTCTGGTTGGCAAATAGATTAAAAAAAAATAAAAGAAAGAAAAGGAAAAAACCTCCCCTCCAGACTTCTATTATTCCTCAGCCATATGAACAGGTAGACAGTGAGGAGATAATCTGTCACAAACTGACTGGTATTTTTCTAGCAGAAAAGTGACTTTGAAAACAACCAACAACAAAAAACACCCTAAACTCTCTCTGTTTAGACTAGTCTTGACTGTTTTGGTGTGGGAAAAACCAGAGCCAGCCTATGATTCTTTCTAGTTGATGTCATCAAAAGCAATGTTATGAAAGGCCCATACATGGATCAGACTGTGGCTTGTGAAATGAGAATTTATAATTTGGAAGAAGGAGGGAGGGTCTTTTCTTAAGACAACAGGTTTTCGAAAACTGTCATGCTTTTTTCTCATAGGCATTCAATTTTTTAAAAATGGATAAAAATATGCCCAGTGACCCAAGACACTGAAGACCTCATCTGCAGACTGATTACACAAGAGATGTAGCAGCACAGTTTTCTTTATGCTACTCCACTAATTCACCTCAACCTTAGTGGGCAGTCTTAAGACTTGAAGAGTTAAAAACAGCCCTAAGCCTCAGGAAGTTCTTGTGAAAATGAAAGTATGTGCTGAAAACCTCATGTTTCTGCGTTTCTGTCATCCTGTTCTCTATGGTGCACTGCACCATACATAACTGGAATCAGCTTTAACCACCCCACAGGTGAAATGTGGAGAAATGTGAGTCACGGTGACTGTAAACGGTTGTATTTTCTGTGCATGCTGTGTGGACATCAGATTTCTTATCCCTGAGAAAGATCCAGCAGATGTTTGTGATGGCAATATTTTACTTTGCAAAGGCTATATTAGATTGAGATAGCCTTAACTGCCTACCCAGCCCAGTTAGGTGAGGTGAGATCCCACCCACCACCACTGTGGGACCACCACCTTCAGAAGAGGGAGGCTGGCCTCTACTTACCCTTCTTCTTCATGCCTTCTGTTGGTCCTGCTAATGGTCCTGCTGTTATTCTGTGCTGGGGAAGGATTGATGAGAATCATTTTCACAGTTGGATTGAGTGCGCCCTCAGCAAGTTTGAGAATGACCCCAAGCCAAGGTGTGTTGTTCACATACCTGAGGGACAGGATGCCATCCAGAGGGACCTGAACAGGCTGGAAACGCCAAGTGCAAGATCCTGCACCTGGGTCAGGACAATCCCTACTATCAATATAGGCTGGGGGATGAAGGTATTGAGATTAGTGCTGAGAAGCATTTGGGGGTACCGGTGGATGAAAAACTGGACATATGCACCTGCAGCCCAGAAAGCCAGCTGTACCCCAGGCTGCATCAAAAAAGCATGGCCAGCAGGTCAAAGGGAGGTGATTCTGCTCCTCTATGCTGTTTTGGTGAGACCCCCACCTGGAGTAAAGAGTCCAGCTCTGGAGTCCTCAGCACAGGAAAGACATGGATTTATTGGAGTGGATCCAGAGGAGGGCAATGAAAATGACCAGAGGAAATGAGCAGTATAAGAAATATTATACATTGTGATATGTATGTGATAACCCTGTATAATAATGTTATAGGAATCTTTGGAGGAATGTGTGCTGCAGTTCAAGACTTCTTCACACCTAAAATTTTCTTGCATATTGGGACAGTTTTTGGAAACGGTTTCTTCAGCCTCTTAATTCCTGTTTGTGCTTTTCTATGCGTTTAACTCCTGTGCATGGAACTTTTGCCTGTTTCTGGAAAGCTGCCCTTGCAGTCCTCCCAAATAATGGTCCCCAAACTGTGTTGCTGTAGAAACAAAAATATTTTAGGACATGTTATGGAAATAGAGAGAAAGTAAAAAAAAAAAAAAAAGCTAAAAGCATAAATTTTCTTAGGTATGTTCTATGGAAACAGTAGTTAGGTGAAATTGAGTTTAATTGCAGAGTAGCACCTAGGTTTCTTCACATGTCAATAGATACTGTTTTTGCTGGTTCTGTCACTCCATTCAAGACCATAGCCAAGTACCACAATTTCTGAAGTCTCTAGTAATGTTTGGGGATTACTTCATCTTCTAATTAATAAACAATTGCAATTGGGAAAAAATAAAAAATACAGGTATTTACAGTTCTGTTGCTGGAAAAAACCCAAACATTTCCTCTACTTGTCAAAGCTCACAGCCAGCCATTGGCCTCAATTTAGTTTTTTCTTTTAGGAGTCATAAAACAACAGATATTGCTTGACACCAGGTAGAAAGCTTTACATAGATAAAATTTGTGCTTAGAAAATTATTAAGCTTACTGTGTGCAAACAAATTGAGGGCCACAGTGTTGTAAACTAACTGGGATCCAGCTGAGATTCTAGCTCCGGAAATTATTACTTTTATTGTTTTTACAGATGTTGTTGCTACCTTTTCTTGCTCCTGTACCTGTTTAGATGCCCAGGCCTGGTTGTGAAAGACACTGTGCTAAGTACAGAGAAATGGAAAATAAATCTTCTTTAAAAAAAATCTAGAAATATACCTAGGTTTGTGGAAAACCCCAAAAGTTTTCTAAAGAGGAGTGGTTAATGTTCCAGATTGCTCGGAAAGACAAAAACATGGAGGGGGACATTTCAGGTCGGATCATCATCTGACCTGTCTTCGTTGCCCTGAGACCTCATCCTAAACAAGAGTGTGTGGAGTGAGGGCTTATTCTTACCTCAGCTCCTGGCTCATGTCTGCTGCAATAATGTGTTGGTGGTTAAGGAAGGAAGACAAATGATAAATTTTGTTGTACTCATTCGTTGATGAGTTTTTAATAAGATAACCAGCCTGACACAAGACGTAAGCAATTAATATTTTCTGGTTCTTTGACATCATAGTAACCAGGTAGCCTGATAAGCCCTGCAGAGGCTAACTTCCACCACCCCACCCCACCCCCCCCCAGAAATGTTAATGATCTAGTCTCAGCGAAGACTTCCCCCACTCCACTCCCCAACACAGATTTATTTGAAAAGCCCAGGGAGATACTAATCTTACTAAGAGCAGAACCTCAAGTTTGCAGAAATTTCTGTACAAAGTATAGAGAACACGCTTCTGTTTGCTCATCTGATCAAAAATTATATAGGAAGTGGAAGTTTATCTTCAGAAAGTTTGCCTGTGTGCAGAGCTCAGTGTGAGCCAGGGATGGTTGTCTGTTGAAACCTCGTGCACCAGCCTACTCTTGGTGGTAGCCTTTTTATGTCCTGCTGCTTTTCGTGGAGTGTTCTCAGGGCTTTAGGACTGGCAAAGTAAGGCCATAGAGTTCAACCAGTAGAAAAGTGCCTAGTTTTATATAATGAGGTTAATGACTTCAGAATTTGGTTGGGTGTGTGTTTTGTAGTTTAAAAATTAAATGAAATAAATTCCTGTTTATTTTTATTCACACATGTTTCATACTGCAGATTGTTTTGGTTAGACTAAATTGGTATTAATAACACAGTTTAGGGGTTCAAAACCTGACTGAAAGGACAGCCACTTCATACCTGAGGTGGTGAGGACTTCGGCTTGTGTTGAACTTCATGTGCCATGTCACAAGTGTGGTCTCAGACTTGTTTATGCAACTGTGTTCATGTGATCCAGCTAAGCAACTGAGTATTTATATTGTCAAATCACTGCTTTGATGTGTGCTTGGGAGCCACATAAAGCTTACTTTTCCCAGTTTTGCAGCCAGGTGAACTGAGGCACAAGGCTGGTAATGGGGAGCCTATGGCTAGGCAGGGCCAACTGAGTCAAACAGTGCAGTTGTGTTCTTCTATGCAACAGTGTCACAGGTCTTTGCAGAGGGGTGCATTGGACACATGAGGCAGGAGCATTCACATCTTGTGCCTCAAGACTTCTCCCCCTCCCTGTTCCGCTAGCAGACCGAATGCTTTGAGATTATCATCAGCAGCCACAACTTTTGAACTGTGGAGGACAAGGTGGGGGTTGAGAAACCATGCTGGCTAACATTGGGCATCAGAGTTCTGAGCTTTGTCATACCTGGGGGAGATCCCAACTCTGTCACCTGTGCAGGAAACTGAGGTGCAGCTTGGAGAACCTTGAGGCAGGGGTCTAAGTCCCAGAGGAAACTTAAGAGCAACCCTCCTATTTGCATGGTAACAGCTGAGAGCAGGGGCAAACACAGAGGACTTCTTGCTCCTAGTGATATACTCGCACTACTAACCATGCTAAACAGGCTAATCATGCAAGCATCTTAGGTTGGGGCTATGAAAGAAGAACCAGGACTGCAGGTTAGCTATTTAATCACTCAAGAGAAACAGGAATATGTAGTCATATGTAGTCATATGTAGTCATATCCTTCTCCTAGCTCAATCTTGGTATTGATTTATTATAAGAGGTGCCACTTTAGTTCTAATGATGTCTACTTTTATTTTCTTTCCTTCTTTTTCTTTTTTTTTTTTTTTCCTTGTCATTACATCTTTCTATGGCAGCTTTTCCATGTGATATGTTTTGGGTCACACATTAATTTACACCAGCCTCTGTTCTGCAAAAAAGAGTTCATGAACTAAACAAAAAGAAATGGGGAGAGGGATGTCTGGCAGAGCTCAGGCTTTTGTTTCATGTTTTGGATGTATTTTCTTTTTAGAATAAAATTGTTGATATGCATTTGCTTTTATTTTTCTAGCCTTCCTCTTGCTGATGACCAGGTTCCTGTTTGATCCTGTTTACAAGTTTCCGAAGATTGAAAATAACCCCAACTCCTCTGCATTGGGTAGGAAAACAAAACCATATAAAGACATACAGCAATTACTCTGGAGGGCTAGCAATATGGAAGTGTGTGGTACGAAGGAAGAGCTTGTGGAGAAAAAGGAGAAGGTTACTAGGTTATCACAAAAGACATTAGCGTACACAATTTTTCTCACCCACGTTTTTAGAGTGTGGAGGAGTGGGCATATATCAGCAAGTAAATAAGGATATTCTTCAGCGTGTGTCTTCCCAGTGTAAATGTATTAAATTCATCTATACTTTCTGTTACTCATTCAAGAACTGCTTTGCAGTTCAATCTATCAAAACTCCCAGAAAGATAATTGTAAAAGACTTGGGGGGTTGGTTTTTTTTTTTTCCTTTCCTTAAAATTTACTAGCAAGATAAAGAATTTTCTTTAAATTAATATACCCTTGTAGATATATGTGCAATATTTTAGCAGTATTTGATGTATAAGTATATATATCCCAAGTACTAAATTTTTACCAACGCTTTATAAAACGATGATTCTTGCAGTTAGAGATGGGGAACAATCTGGTTAAAAGTAATTGTTGGCCTGACAGGAGACTCAGATGCAGGTAATTCCACAGTTTATATACCCACTTGATCCTGTAGTAGTCTTTGGATTTAATATGACTGCCATGAATAGTAAATGCTTGCAGAATTAAGATTTCAAAGGTTTTTCAGGTTTTTTGAAAGGTTTTCACTAACTTTTGGTAGTGTTCATTTTATGTTGTTATTGTGGATCTTAGGAAGAGTTGGATATGTCAAATGCTCTTGAGTGCAATGAGTTTGTCCCAGAGTTAGGCTTCACCTAGCTTGACCAGGTTGCTATCACAGTCATGTATTTTGGTGTAATTAGTGCCTTTGCAATGGGAGAGGCAATTGCTATCACATCAGGATTAGAACTTCAGCCACAGTGACACACCTATGTCCAGTTTTCATGGGTGGAAATGAGCAAAAGGTGTGGAAGGCAGTGGAGAGCCAGGGCCAATGTAACTGAGGATTTAAGGCCAAATCTCAGGTGAAAACCTGGAACAGCCTTTTTGATTTCAGTATGACTTTGCCCGAATGTAGTGCACTATTCCACTTGTTCTCGTTGGGAGAACATTTCTAAATAAATCTGAAAGCAGGATTACATGATTTAATGGTAGACCGGTGTAGATCAGTGCTCTTCTGCTTTGTAGTAGGGCACTAGATGTGTGTATGAAATGACAAATCTAAGTCATGGTATTTTAAAATGATTCATTCAGATACAAAAAAGTTTTATGATTCACTTTTCTCTTTCTAACTGCCAGAAGTCAGTTTTGACATTCTTGTATTTTTTTCTTCTTCTAAGTAAGCTTATCAGAGAAGAAATCACTAATTTACCAGCCAGTGCTTAATAATCAAGGAAGTGAAACTTCTAATTTAAAGGGAAAAAAGAAATCCTTTGCTGCGCTGCTGAATGATTTTTAAATAATGAAAGCTTACCATGTACCGGGCAACTTATTTCTTTCTTTTTTTATTATTATTTTTTTAACGCTTTCATTCTGATAGGGGTCACTAGCCTTTGAGAATTGAGCCACTTTGTTGACAAATCTGTCCTCTAAATGGAACAGCATTAATTAGGACTTTATGCTGCAGATTCTTACTTTTTAATGTGGGTGGTGGTATCAACAAAAATGTCTAATGAATTTGATTGAAGATGATTTTAAAAGGTCTGCCACCTGTAGATAAAAATGTGCATTACTACACATGGTAATTATCAAGACTGAAGGCCGTGACATGATCCGTTGACCTTTTGAAATCAAAACACTTACTGTAAATAAAAAAGGCACAGATTTCTTCATCTATGTTAATACAGGACATGTCTGTATATTCAACTATATCAATGCACTGTAATATATCTAGGCGGGGGGAAAGATACTTATGATTATGTTAGACCCAAGTTTCCCGTCTTTTCCTCTACAGGCTTGTAAAGCTCTTGCTATTTTTGTATGTGTTGAGGGATCTTTTTTTGATCTAATGAAATAGATGGCTAAAAATATTCAGGTGTCTGAGAGCAACAAAACATCTCTGAACCATCCTAAAAAAATAAACTAGTTTTATGCATTCGGGATTAAAAAGAAACTGTACAAGAACAGATTTCAGCTTCAGGCTTTCTACAGGGACATTTGCAGTAAGGGAGGGGAGCAATAATGCAACAACTATCGTTGTAAAAATTATGGAAAGTGCTTTGGTGGTCCTTTTTAAATTCAGTTCACTAAACGGTGGCCAAAGCAAAAGCCTGAAAGGCAGCTTGTAGCTTGCCATTAAAAACCTCAGCCCCTTGCTGCTATTTGCAGTTGAGAATGAGTGTTTCTGCATACAGTAATGGTGAGAAAAACTAAAGGGAAATAAAAGATGCAAATGAAAGATTTTCTGCTTTCATGTGAGTACTCGGAACACCAAGCAAGCGAAGAAGCAGCAAATTTAGCTAAGCTAATGTAATAGAAGACCATTGCACCCAAACTGTCTCAGCAGAACTTCCTGCATAATTAGATTGTAAATCTTCTCAACTGAGGAAGTTTTGCCCAGGGTCAGATTGTCTAAGTAATAATCCATTCTACATAAATTAGAAGATTTGAACTGCTGGGGTACATTATTACATTAGTTTTGGGTTTTATTCCTAATATAACTACGGAGAACAAATGCAACAATTCCTTTTCTTTTCTTCTTTTTAATTATGTTATGTCTCTTTAGTTTTTGATTACCTCAGAAGGCCTTTCCTTGTAGGTTTTTGGATTTTTCCTGAGCAATCATGATGAAGTTGCTGTCTAGGCAAATTAATACATTTTTAATACACTTTAGAAAGTAATACCACAGAATCCTTTGGCCACGAGATTCTGTGGTATCACTTCCTTGGTGAAGCATTTAGTCTGCTGCTGTTCTTTTTGTGCTGCTGGTTTTGAGATGAGGAAGTTTTCTCCCATTGTGAACCCCTTGTTCTGCAAAGAATAGAGTTGCCATCTTCAGGGTAAGAATTAGTGGATGAAAATTTACTAACAAACAGTTCACAGTAAGCAGGTTTCTGAGTTTTTAATTAAATTATTTTATTTGATGAAGAAAAAGATTGTAGGTACTTGACATACATATATAACTATATGTAAAAATGAGAAGGCTAAATCCTGTGGTCATTATTCAGGTAAAAATTGCCATTGAAACTTCAATATTGGATCTGCTTGAAGGAAGCAAAGTTCACAGTGTAGCAGAAATTAATGTGTATGAACTTATCAGGGTTTTTTGGGGGGGTTTTGTTCTACATTTGACTTTCACTATGAAAAGGAGGAGTGGCCAACTTTTCAGGAGAGCCTTTGGGACTTACAGCTTTTGGACTGGAGTCTCAGAATGTCCATGTATATCCCACTGATGCTAAAATCCAGAGGTAGGAGATTGGAGGGGCTTGGGGAAGTGCTCACGATGCTGTGGGCTCCCTGTTCCTGGGGCTGCTTTGGGTGTGCACCAGTCTCTGTTAGATGCATGTTTTAAAGATCTAGACCTGCGTAGTACCACCAGTAACTGGGGGCAGGATTGCAAAACCTACTTAATCTAGCCCTGTGGTAGGCTGCATTTTGTTGTTCATTTACGTGCAAGCGTTGAGAAAAATGTGATAGGAGGAAAGAATTGGTTTCTGTCATTAATGATGTCTTTAAATATCTGTCTGTTCTTACTGAAAATTCATACATGATATTTTTTTTGGAAAGAGAAGGTCAAAACTATCTGGGATGGGAGGAGGTATTGAACCTCCTAATTTCTCACCTTTTTCCTGTGATCAAGGGTGAAAAAAATTTAAAAAATTGAATAGATGATTTTGTGTTTTCAAGTACAGGAGTATTTTAATTACTTGATGTCAGCTGTGTGAGCTTAGCTGCCTGATGAGTCTGTGGTCAGCCTACTCTGCAGAGCACTGGCAGATAAAGTGTAAGTTTCAGTGGCAAGAACAACAGGTGCTCTCAAAGGTCCTGGAAACGGGGTTACTCACAGACTCAAGGATGTGTGTGGTCACCCTTCTTTCAACTGCTGTGCAAGCAGCAGACTTCAGTAATTTTCTAAATTTTTCTCTTTTGCTGTGAGACACCAATGGATGTGAAAAAGGAGTAACACTTCAGAAAACATGGGGGGAGGAAGATCTGTGAAAGACCTTTGAAACTGGTATTTTGGAGAAGCACCAAAATGCTCAGCTTGCCTTTGGAAACATACAAGAGCATTGAACTTCAGGAGCTAAACCATTATTTTACTTCTACTTAAAATCCAAACTTATAACTGCCACTATAATTTTTACGAAATTGTTTTTACATGTTTAAAATTTTCATTATTATTATTATTTTTAGTTATTTAACAGCAAGTAGCTGTGTCTTTTCTCAGGAACATCAGATATAAAGAAAATCAGAAATTAGACCTCAAGACTACTTTTGAGGCAGAAATAATGTAACCATTATTTCTGGTGTAAAAGGTTTGTGAGTAGCATCATTTGCCTAGAAGCTGTTTTCCAACCTAATAACTCCTGGAATAATGACCTAAAACTGTTTCCAAGAGGATTAAGGCCCATATAACTATTAGGAAGTATAAGTTTTTCAAAAAGCTTTTTTCTGATTGGTGGAGAGGTGAATTCTGATTTAGGTTAAAGCTGCTTGCTTAGGAGAATCAGTTTCAATTTCTCTGAAGTCAAAAGTGTTGAAGTAATCCTCCAAAGAAGGATTGTCTAAGAGGGTGGGGTTTTGGTTTTTTCTTTCTTTATATAGATAATATATATGTGTATATATAGATAATACTTATTGCTATAATGACCTCAAAGATGGCCATTTAACTGGGTTTTTAATCCATTTGGGAGGGTTTTTTTAATCTTCTGCTTTAGTTTGCCTTGGGCAAAAACTGTTCAAAATGGGCTGAGATCGCAGCTGAACACTTAGCTTGTTGGTTAATCATCACTTGAACACTCTTCAGTGGAGAGACCGTGGAACAGAATTTATTATCTCTAATGATATTGGTGTGTTTTTAAGACTGTGCACATGTACGCGCTTTACTTTTGTTAATTGCTTCTTTTTAGCTAGTGAGCTAGGGCGGGAGGCTCAGGATGATTTGGGAATATCCACTGTACAGAGGTTAGGCATTAAGGGTTAGAGAAATGCATGGATTTGCAGCTGTATCTGTTTGATTAAAAAGCTGCTTAAATTGGCAAAACTTCCCAACCATGCAGCAAAATACTGGTGACAGAAGTTCACTGCAGAAAGCCTGTGAATTCACACTGTTAACCACCTATTGTTTTTCACCTTCTTGAAATAATGCCTTAGCTTCTGGCTGCATCGCAGAAATGTCTCAGCAGATCACACTGTTGTCTTGAAATCATCAGTGAGTTCAGCCAGGTTTATCCTAGGTTGCCTTCTCTGACAGCAATCAGGATTGGTCTGCATCTGTCCCAAGAGAATACTCATGTAGGAAGGTGAAATAAACATCTGTCGTTAGTGGAATGAAATAGAATTATTTGGTTTATTGACCTGAGGAATTAGAATCACTGGCCAGTCAGAAATTTGTAATAATATGTATATATTGTATTAAATCTGGCCTTTAAGTTTGGTCTTGTGTGCAATTTAAAGGTGGTTGAGTGGACCGTCTCACTAATAAGGTAACAGTAAGATTTGGCTGTCAACTGAGTTCTTATAAAAGACATGACCAGTTTTGTGCAACACTAAAATTCACCTTTAAAAAAATGCAGAAGGGATTTAATCAGTGATGGTGCTTAACATGCAGCCAAACTGGGCCCTGTTTTGAAAAAATTAATTTTTGCATTGGTTGACTACAGATAAAATAGAGAAAGGCAAAGTAGTGTTTGCTGATTAGATATATGGCCAAATTCTTATTTCTGATGCAGGACACACACTGCCAAAAAATCTGATGGATATGCTTATGAAAGGTTTTTCTGATTCTGTATGTACTATAAATAAATTCCACATGGCTTTATACAAAGCTCTCACTTATTTCAGTAAATTATAAACCACTAAGCTAGATCCAAAAAAGGTGAAGCTCTGAATAAAATTCTTTAACATTTTATGACTTTGAAACCCTGTTTTAGAGTATATTTTCTTCATTAATTTGTAGTTTTGATGGTCTCAGTCAACCAAGCATTGAAAAAGATGGGAAAAATTTTTTTTCAAAAGTGTGCTTGTTACAGGTTAAGTTAAGGAATACTGTTGCTGAAGATGTTACTTGATGTGACCAGGTGTGGCAAACTGCTTGCCTCATGTGAATATGAATCTTTCCTGGATCTTAGAGGAAAAAAATTCTGTGCTCCCTCCACTCCTGGTTGTGGGACTGAAGGTGTGATTGTGCACTGTTGTCTTCCCAAGTCCTTAGGCAGGTCTGTCTGGTGGCTCTGGAGTTCCTCAGAGTGTCCCCAGGCAGCACTGAAATGAAGTCTGTCTGTTGCCTAGCTAGTTTTCTTCTTGTTTTGAGAATTCTGAATTCTAGCATTATAATTAAAAGGATGATAAGAGTGACTAGATTAGCTGCAGAGGAATAGAGTTTGATAAACCTAAGCAGTAAACTAAAAGTGGAACTGCAGAGATTTTTCCTGTTGCAGCGACAAGTTGCTGCAATTCCTCCCCGTCTGTTTTAACCCTAACCACCATTACGTAGTCAGGTATGAGAGTAAAATGAAATTAAGAGTCTGAATGCTTCTTCCATAACAGCAGCTTGACGTTTCCAACGTGCAGTTTTGTTTTCAAGACTGGTGATACAAATACAGTACTGTCCCACTAGGTTACCTGGTCCCTTGCTAGTAGACCAGAACTGCACCTTCTTACAGTACCTTTTCTGCACACATGAGCTTTTATGCATTCATCCACTGCACATCTGGGAGAGCAAACAGAGCCTTGCTACCTGCCACGCACTGTCTGCGTAGCTGTCCAAGTGCGTGCCAGATTGTGGTTCTCGGTTATACCTGTGTAACAGCGGTGGAGATTACTGCATCTGGGAATTGAAGATTTTCAGGACAGCTGGAGTGCATAATATGGTCAGGAGAAGCGTATCATGGGGAGGTCTCATGGAGGACTAGCATGGGGGCAGTCGTAGCAAAGCTGGGCTCAAGCACTCAAGAGCTCAAATGCTCTGCATCCCTCTGCAAAGGTAAGAAGAAAATGAGCGTCTAAGAATACCAGCATCCTGCAGCTGCTTTTCAGTGAGCCTCTGAAAACTTAGAGGTAAAACTTGAAGACAAAAATTTCTAACAGTCCAGAGTTTTGTGCCTTTCTCTTCAGAGTACAGTACATAAGATGAAGACAGTGTCTTGACTGACAGCTGGGGAATAATGAGTCCCCACCCCTGGAAAATTTAGGACTCCTTGCAGTGTCCTCCAAACTAAAGCACCTGAAGCCTCCTCCTGAAGCTGCTCCTGAGTCATTGGATGGGTAAAGGGAAAGGAAAAGGGGAGTCCAGCAACTGGAAGTTGTGAGATGAAATCAAAAGCTTCTCTCCCTGCACTTTTGAAAGGGTTAATGCTGAGGTGCTCTATTGTATTAATGATGGTTGTCTCTTCACAGAGCCCCTTTGAGCTCTTTCAGGGGCCTCTCAAAACAATGAGTGCAGTGGGGCTGTTCTGTCTAATTACTCCTAGACAGGGATGCTAAAGAGGAATTAATGACAGTTGACAAGTGCAATTAATAATTATAGCAAAGCTGGGAGTCATGCAGCAGGCAGATGACAATAACAGGGTAACTGTACATGACAGCTTTCATCCGTTCCTTCCTCTGCCCGCTCCTTCCCCCCAGCTTCTTCTTTCTTTTACCCTTTAAAGTGAGCTGCTCCATGCAGCTGGGCCACATTGCATTGCCTGCTCTGAAGCACAAGGTGCTGAGATCTGGTCACTTAGGTTTGGCCAGTTTCTAACCTCCCCTACCCCCTCAGTCTCTTCCTCCTCAAAAAATAATAATTAAAAAAAAATAAACTAAGATATTACCAACAGCACCAACTTAGCAGCACAGGCTTCTGTTAGCTTTCACGGTCAGGTGTTGACAAGACTACTTAAAATTCATGTTGGGAGATTGGAAAGAGAAGGGGACAGGGAAAGGCAGCAGCAAGCTGGAGTTGAAGTGGGATTTCCATATCAAAGGCCAGGCCTTTGGCTCTGAATGGTAATTAAAGTACCCAGATTTCATCTCCTTGGTCAGCTCATGAAAAGGAAAAAAAAATTAGAGAGAGGATTTTTTCACTCCCTTTAGACTATAGTACAGCAAGCAGTAAATTAAATGAAAGTTGAGCTAAAAGGTGCCTAACGCTTCAATCTTTTGCATCTAATAAAATCTATGATGTTTTTAAAGCATTTATTCAGTTCACATCTTCATCTTGCTGTGATTATAAAGGATATCATGTCTGCTTACATTTATTGGGCACACATCTTGGCCTTCCCAGGGTTGTAAAAGGATTTCACTTTGCATTATGTTGCTGTTGTGCTACGGCCTTTTGGCTTAAAAATAAAAAGGGCGGGGGGGGAGAAAGCATGAAAAGGAAGAAAAAAGGCACATTTCTGTGTAATTTCTAGTTGGTCATTGCAGGAGCCACTAACAGTGAGAACCAAATAAATGCTAATTTAATGAGGCATGGGGAACTAGTAATGAGATACAACAGCCCTTCACCTTGAGGTTGCTTTTTCAAACCTAGATCATGGCACTATTGAAAGCAGATGCAAACCAGCAGTCACGTGGCAGTAAATGTGCAATGTTTTGTTTCCTTGGCCCAGTTCCTACAGGTTATAGTGATGAAATGAAAGCCCTACTTGCATTTGCTGGTAGCCCTTCTTCAGGGGCAAGAACTGCTTGCTCTCTGTGTTTCCCTCGGCGTGGGTCATGTTCAAGTCACAGTTGTGTTGCAATGTGCAGCGTCTTGCCCTGAGCTCCTTCTTGGCTGACCTGGTTCCAGGTCTCCTGTACATGTGCTGAAGTCTCCAGTCTCCAGAGCTATTGGTCTGGCCTTTTTCTGACAGTGAGTGAAGACTGAAAGCCAATACTATTGGTGTCCTGATGTGCCCTTCAGTTTCTCTTTAGATCTGGGTTTGCCAAGCAGTTTCTTAACACCTTGCACCTCTGGGTCAACACCTCAGTAAATCCATGGTTGTGCCCCCTTTGGCTGAATGCCCTGAGGGAAGAAGCAGTTTTGCTCTCTTCACTTCTGCTCCATAGATAGAAGACTGAAACCTGAAGTTTCAGGGGCATGGGTGTAAAATTAAAGGTGACCAGGCTGGGTCTTGTTTACTTTAGGACAGAGTTGGAATCTGCTACAGGTCACTGAAAATATCTCTTCTGACTTCACTGGATGGCTGGATTAGTTCCCTGAGCTGGAACTCTGAAGTCTAGATGTTTTACTGTATTTTCCTATAGTTACATGTCAGTTATGTAGCAAATGTTTGCCTTTTGATACAACTGTTTTGGTACAAGACATTATACATAGGGATAGTGCTGGTGGTGTCCTCTTTATGTAACTGCTGTAATGGAAGGGGTGAGAAGAGCTCCTTGAAACAAAACATGGAATAGTTAAGATCAAAATTTTAAAAGGGAGGGAGAGTGAAAAAGGTAAATTATTATTGCTGTAACTTAGCAGAAACTTAAAAATGAGCCAGACTAAATGCTCACTGGACACAAAACCACCCTAAACTTCAGACACTTTAAAGTCTAGACTTGTATTGTAAATGCTGAGGTTATTTTTTTTTCCTTCCTTCTCTTTCTTTATTTCCCTTCCTTTCTTGTTCCTTTCCTTCCCTCTTTCTCTGTAAAGCACCGTCTTTGCCCCCGCCCCCTTTCTCCCCCCC
>VZRU01015232.1:250755-357904 GCA_013398155.1 Pedionomus torquatus
CCCCCCCCACCAGCTCAAGTGCATAATTTTCTGCTATTGAGTTTAAAAAACTCTGCTGCAGGGGCTCTGAAATGAATAAAAATGTAATCCTCAATGTTCCCATTGTGCACTCTCATTTGTTTTTGCTGTATCGATTTATCAGCAGAGGGAAATTACTCGCTGGAAGAGAGGATGCCAGTCAGAATGACATTTATTTCATAGTACAAGGAGGCTCTCCAGCGTGTTTCCATGTAACCTAGATATTGGAGCTGTAAAAGGGCTTGTAACAAGGTTTAGTGCTATGATTAGATCGTGTGGAGCACCTTGCTTTCATAACAACAGGCACTTGGCTGGAACCAAGGCCTCAGGTTATGGTCAACTTTTTTTTTCTTTTTAATTCCTTTTTCCTTAATGTGGACTATGTGGCTTGCACCCCAAAATATTTCTCTGTTCAAAATTCAACCATGCAAACTTGTGAAATCTCATTTGGTATTTATAAGGGTCTGGAGCTTTTATGTCACTGAATAAAAAAAGAGAAAAAAGATAAAATATTTAGTTGTTAATCTTTTTAGCTTTGTGCTTCCTTGTGTTTCTAGTGAAATAAGCCCATGATTTTAATTCACTGAAGCAAACCCTTTCCTCCAGTGATAGTAAGCTGCACTTGCTCAAGGCAAACAATTATCTGTGAAAATGAATCATATTCTTTACCCAAACCCAAAGGGTTGTCATCAATGGGTCAACATCCAAGTGGCAGCTGGTGACGAGTGGTATCCCACAAGAGTCAGTACTGGGACCAATACTATTTAACATCTTTGTTGGAGACATGGACAGTGGGATAGAATACTCCCTCAGCAAGTTTACTGATGACACCAAGCTTGGTGATGCAGTCGACACACTGAGGGACCTGGACAAGCTTGAGAGGTGGGCTAATGCAAATCGCATGAAGTTCAACCAAGCCAGCCGCAGAGTCCTGCACCTGGGACGTGGCAATCCCAGGCACAAATACAGGCTGGGCAGAGAGTGGCTGGAGAGCAGCCCTGAGGAGAAGGACTTGAGAGTACTCATGGAGTGCTTGTGTCTGGTCTCTGTCAAGTTCAACAGTCCATTTCCAACATTGTCCAAGGTCAGGTGGTTCAAAAGAAGATCCTCAAACCCCAGAACTGGTCTCCCTTCATGGGATTCCTCTTAACCAGGTGAATGTTGGCTTATTCACTGCAGCATTTTATGTATTCTTAAAACTCTTGACATATTTATGGCTATTTGAGAACTTGCATCTGGAAATAGCCTACTGGATTGTCAAGATTTTTTCTCCTAGCATGGATACATGAGGGAGCTGGGGCTGTTCAGCCTGGAGAAGAGAAGGCTTCGGGGAGACCTTCTAGCAGCCTTCCAGTATCTGAAAGGAGCCTACAGGAGAGCGGGAGAAGGGACTCTTTGTCAGGGAGTGTAGTGATAGGACAAGGGGTAATGGTTTTAAATTGGAAGAAAGGAGATTTAGAATGGATATTAGGAATAAATTCTTTCCTGTGAGGGTGATGAGGCACTGTAACAGGTTGCCCAGGGAAGCTGTGGATGCCCCATCCCTCGGAGTGTTCAAGGCCAGGCTGGATGGGGCCTTGAGCAACCTGGTCTGGTGGGAGGTGTCCTTGCCCATGGCAGGGGGCTTGGAACTCGATGATCTTTGAGGTCCCTTCCAACTCTAGACATTCTATGATTCTATGATACTGATAGCATATAACTTTCATTTATTTCTTGTTATTTTATTTATTGTCATAGATAAGAAGTTGTAGCAATCTTCTGCACAGATATAGTTATTCCTCTTTGACTGAAAATGAGGTTGTAGAGAGACAGGGATAGTTGTCTCAACTCCTAGGCAACAGGAAAAGAGGAAATGGACTCAAGTTGTGCCAAGGGAGGTTCAGATTGGATAATAGGGAAATTTTTTTACACTGAAAGGGTTATTAAGCATTTGCATGGGCTGCCCAGGGAAGTGGTTGAGGCACCATCCCTGGAGATATTTAAAATACTGGTAGCCATAGCCATAGACACATGGTATAGTGATTTTTTTTGTCAGTTAGGTTGGTGGTTGGACTAGATGATCTTAAAGGTCCTTTCCAACCTAGATGATTCTGTGATTTACCTGGTCATGAGCTTCAGTGACATTGTACAGCAGGGAGCTCTGAGGGTGAAACCTGCTCCATAAGCTGGGGCCTGCTCCTGCCCTGTGCAGAAGCACAAGTGCTGGTAGGGAGCCCCTATTTCTGACCATTATAGGAACATGGGGAAAAAAAGGCAGTAGGATGTATGGGAAGTTATGTCTGTGTTGGAGATTGCTTGATACTTTCCATCCTAAAGCTCTCTTTTCAGCTGTTTATATTTTTGCCAAATTATTTCAGCTTTGGCTGATATTTTCCATTTTGGGTGTTTGCCTCAGACATCTAAAAAAAAAAAATAATTTTTTTTCAGCCAAAATTGCTCAGCTGTACCCAAGCTGAGAGAAAAAATAGGTTGTTTTGCTTTTATTAAAAATATTCTTCCCACCGTCTCAATGGAAAGCTGAGCTCCCCAGTTAAAAGTCACCAAAATGCTGAATTTCTTGTATCCGTTAGTAACTTTCTTGAGTGATAAAATCAACCAGGTTTACTTAACCTATAGAGTTCTTTGCTAGACTGCGAGCCCCGTGGCTCATGTGTCTCTTGCTGCCTTTCTCTTTGGGGTGGTGGCTGGGTAGTAATGGTTAGGGTGAGCTTGGCAACAACCAATTAGCCCATCTACCTCCATCACTTTTTCTGTTTTAAAGAGGATAATGGTGTTGCTGTGACTTTATACAGCTGAGCTATAGCTCAGGCTGTGTTTGAGCCACTGAGTTAGCTGAGGGTCTCTCTAGCTAAGCTTGACCTAAACTGAACTATTCTTTTCTAATCTAGCTGATATGTTATTTTTCTCCTAAAGTTCAGGTCAGAAATACAGAGAGAGTGAAAGGGAAAGAGTAGTACTGAGCAGTAGAAGAGAAATAAAATTGAGTAAGTGCCTGGCAGAAGAAGAGGACAACACTATTGCTTTTGATAAAGTTGGGAGCGTGCATACAAATGGGTATGATGAAACTTGTTGCAGCAGCCAGAGAGTGGCTCTTCCCTGAAAGGTGCCTGTTATTTGCTCCAGACATCCCCTTCTGTGGGCAGGCATTGAACCTTTCAGGAGAGAATAAATTGCAGATTTCCTTTTTCTATCTTACCAAGGTAGCAAATGGCAAGTAAAAATAGGAGTGCTCATTGGGGAAGTAAGAAATGGAGTCTTTGAATATGTGGACCCAGGGAACTGGGGGGTCAGCACACCAAAGACTGAGAAACATGTGATGTGGGCTGAAATTGCCAGAAAATCATCTAGGCAGCTATGCAGACCTTGAAGTCTGATATTATTTAGGAATTAGCTGTTTTGTCAACACATTGGCTGATGGGGTAATTTTTTTTTTTTTTTTTTTTTTTTTNGTTGTTGTCTACATACCTGACCAACTATATTTGGAATGAAATATGGATTCTGATAAGAAGATAAATAAGAAAAAAAAAAAGTTTAAATGCTCTTGTTATCTTAAAATAAATTCTTCAGTAACATAGAGTCTAAAGCTATTTAAGCATATGGAAATGTA
The DNA here is from genome assembly GCA_013398155.1 of Pedionomus torquatus. Lineage (NCBI taxonomy): Eukaryota > Metazoa > Chordata > Aves > Charadriiformes > Pedionomidae > Pedionomus > Pedionomus torquatus. Next base: position 254,381 of record VZRU01015232.1, read on the forward strand.
TGTAACATCAATATACTACTATGGCATTTTTTGCGTCAGAATCGGCATGTGTCTGTGCTGACAAAATGGCATGTATTACCTTTCCCCATCTGTTCAAAGCACGTTCAATAGTGCTTTGAAAAGCTTTTGCAAGTCATGACATAAATACACAACTGGATGATTCAGTATAGATAGAGCACCAATCTAGTGAAATCTCTTTTAAAAGGAAATTATTTTAATCCTTTTCAGGCAAGAAATTAATTTCCACCCCCAAAAAAATGGGTTTTAGTATAAAAGTGTAGTAGCATTTACCAGTCATATCCACATTAAACATTTCTCCCCACCACTATATCAGAAAATATCTTTCAATGTGGATAAAATCCAAAGTAAATTAGTTCAGTTTGAGTTATTTCAAATTTCATTGTTAGTTTTTTTAAAGAATATCTTCCAGATTGTCTCTAAACTTTGTGTGAAAAATAATTTAGTTAAAAGTTTCATCCAACTTGCATATTCCAGCCTAGAAAAGCTGAAGATTTGCAGAGACCATCAGTAAAAATAGTATCATTAATTCCCATAGAGTAGTACCGGAGTAGTTCTTCAAATGTCACTGTCTTTATAATTATTGACTTCTTAGCAGGACGTTTTGTGCTGATATGTAGTGAAACCACACCACTTTCCCGTACCCAATGTTGGGTATTCATCCATATGACGTTATTGGTGATTTTACATTTATATAAAATTTTTCTTTTAAGAAGAGACTTTTTCTCATAGATGTGCAGAAGGCTGAGAGGTAGCTCAGTCTACATGCTGTTCTAAAGTACAGGACTCTTCTTGCACATTCCAGGTGACTGCCACTTCTAGGACAGAGTACTTTAAATCTTTTGGGCAACCTTCAAGACCACATAGTTTTGAGCTTCTTACCTATGGTTTCTTCCTTATCTGTGAAACCTGATTGTAATTCCATCTATTACGTCATGGTTTTCCTCTAGCAAAACTCCTGGTAAATCTTGAGGTACAAGAGCTGGTGGTATGCAATCATCATGTCCATCTTAGGTAATCAGAAGGAATGGTAGATAGGCAGAAGTGAGTGCCTGAAATGGGAGCTGGTCAGAGAGTTTAAAATAGCCATTCATTTGTGGGTTGGTTTTTTATTGTTTGCTTGATAGACTGCAAAGCTGTAGAAGTTTTGGGGAGCAAAAAACTAAGGCACAAGAGAAATGCTTTTGGAATAACTGTTTCTGTGGCACCTGGTAAAGGACTAGGAGAAAATAATGGAAGGTTTTGAAAGGTTTCTCTTTAAAATCACCATGATGTAGTTTGAGAACCTCCAAATTATGAACAGAATTGGATGGCCAAAGGGAATTAGAAGAGTGTGTGTCTAATCCAGTTCTTCCTACAGCAGTGCCTTTAGAATAAACCTGACTAATTTTCTACATCAAAACCAATGAAATTAAAAGTTTCAGGTGCAAATTGGTAGTAGCTATCCTTGTGACTTATCTTTTGATTCTTTGCTTATATAGTTGTTATATTTGCAAAGTATGCGGAACAAGAGCCAAAAGCAATGGGAAGAACTTCCTTTTGAAGCAAAATCAGAACCATTATTTGGAAAATCTCTCACTGTGATGTTTGTTCATCTCTTCACCATTGCTGAATTTTGCTTTCACTTGCAAGTGTGAACCATCAGATTAGACACTTCCAAGGACTCATTCACTGTGAGGTTTTGCAGGTGATTTCAGTTTAATGCACCCAGATAATTGTAGCCCTGGGGCTTGGCTAAGTTATAAAGCTGCTAATCCAGACAATACTATCTGATCACATGTTGTGCTTATATGAGAGACCTCTGCCTTTAATAGTCTCTCCCTGTGCTTGTAAATGGTTTGTTTTGTGTTTTGTTGGGGGTATTTTGTTTTGGGGGTTTTTTTTGTGTTTTTTTTTTTTCTTTTTTTTTTTTGAGTTTCAGTAGCCCTATAAAAACGAGACACAGGCTAAGATTCTCCTGAACAAGTCACTAGAGTTATGCAGTACTCTATGTACTCCATACATGAAATATACATATAGCATATATCAGCTGGTTCATGATGTTCACGTCTACGTTCACCTCCGCATTTGAGATGGTAAGGTGGTGGGCACTGACAACTCTGAAAACTGAAATCTGTATTTAGCTCTGGGCCCATGTGTAGCTGAAGGAAATACATGACAGTGTTTTATAAGCAGTATTGTCAAGTAGTCAGAAAACAGATATTTTTTTTCTTAAAAAAATATACTTCTATATATGTCAAAAAAGAAACTTTGTATGGCAATGCACTGGTTTGAAAGAAGCTTTTTCAAGGAGAGAAAGGAAGGTGAAATTGTCAGTCTGAAATCTGAACCTCTCGTTTGGTAGTTGTTTGCTCTCGTCTTTTCTAACTGTAATAATTTTCCATTACTTAGTTTCAAGATGGATGGTTCTTCTAAGTTTATCATCTGCATCTTTAAATGTAAAAGGTTGATAAAACCTTAGCTGAAAACTCAGGCTTATCACTGTCTGTGCTACAGGAAAATAAAGCATGCTGTCCTGATATTGGTACCTTTAGGAGTGTTGCTTTGGTTCAAGATGTAAGTGGAAGGAGGGGCTGTCTTCTGAACCATCCAGCAAAACATGCTCCCTAGTTTTGGGTGAACTGCTGTGGCTGGAATTAGTAAGTTGGAAACTGGGAGGAGCATTGGTAAGACTTGCATGAGATGCAAGGAATCCCTATACTGTATGGGGTGTTAATTAAGTGTGATTGCTTCTGATTACTCCTTTGCACGCCACTTATTTCTCTGTATGTTGCTTGAGCAAAGGCATAGCCTAGCTGTGCGGGTCTGTATGCTGAGGAAGAAGGCAAAGTCCTCAGCCTCTTGGAGGAGGTTATTGGGCTGAAGAGCATGTGCTTAAGAATAGGAGTGATGGGCATTTACCAGAAAAAGTTGGTTGTACTGTTATTCTCTTCTGTGTTGTACATATATAGCTAAGTGAGTATATATATTATATACTTACATCCTGCCCTGTATTGGGAGTAGCATGGTCAACAGGATGATGATGGTGCTTCTGCACTCAGCACTGGTGAGGCCTCACCTTGAGTGCTGTGTTAGTTCTGGGTCTCTCACTACAAGAAGGACATTGAAAGGCTGGAGTGTGTCCAGAGAAGACCCACCAAGCTGGTGAGGGGTCTGGAGAACAAGTCCTATGAGTAGAGGCTATGGGAACTGGGCATGTTTAGTTTGGAGAAGAGGAGGCTGAGGGGAGACCTCACTGCCCTTTACAGCTACCTGAAAGAGGGTGTGGAAAGGTGGATGTTGGCCTCTTCTCCTAAAGGAATAATGACAGGACCAGAGGAAATGGTCTGATGTTGCAGCAGGGGAGGTTTAGATTCTAGAAAGAATTACTTTACAGAAAGAGTGGTCAGGCACTGGAACATCCTGCCTGGGGAGGTAGGTGGTGAAGTCCCCATCCCTGGAGGTATTTAAGAAATGTGTAGCTCTAGCACTTCAGGGTATGCTCTAGTGCCTGAGATTGTAGGATGTGGTTTTTGAGTATGGCTGGACTTCGTGATCTCAGTGGTCCTTTCCAATCCTGACAATTCTGTGATTCTAATTCCAGTTCTTTATTGACAAGTGTTTGCAAGAGATAAACTAATAGAGTAAAAAGAATTGACCAGGATTAATCCATTTACACTTGTCCTACTTGGAAAAAAGAAAAATATCAGTCAACTAGAGCTGCATCCCTCACTTGAGCCTGCTCTTGTGCTTGTTTGATCATGCTCTGAGCTGAGTCAACTTGCTGAACTTCAGCCCTTGACCCCTAGCATCAAGCTGGTTTTCCCTTCTACTTCCAGAATAAACTGGAGCACAGAGATCATGTTTCAAAATACACTGTATTGGGATGCTGTTGTCTCAAGAAATCATGATGGCAGCAGAGAATTACTGGGGTGCAAAGATGTCTAGTCACTTGGATTTTTTGGACTACTACCAGGCTTGAACTAACTTCAGAGAATGAGGAGGAGATATGTAAAACCAGAGGGATTGTGCAGAACTACAGTCTTTGGATATCTGTTTTGATAATTTTTTTTAGAGAAAAAGAGAATAGAAAGACCCAACATATTTTCTGTTAATATGTATTTATTTAAAAAAATATATATATTTCAGGCAGGTGACAAGGTCTGTGGTGTTCACTGTGATACAGTCTGGCTCTGATTTTGCAAAGGTGTGGCAAGTTCACATTAGTTTACGTGTCTGAGTAATCCCTCTAAATCTACCTTCAGCAAGACTATTGATGTGTGCAGAGTTACAGGCTTGCTGGTCTTTGTAAGATGCGAGCCTAACAAATAGCACAGTTTTTACATGGGGCAACACTAATGTCAAATGTGTAATTAAAAATCTTCAGGACAGGCAGATTTCCGAGCATGTGCAGTATCCTTTTTTTGAACCTCGTGTTCTCAGCTGGTTTTGGTGAAAAACACAGAAAGTAATTAGCTTGCATCTTAGAGGCTAATAATAACTGAACCTTTTGGCAGACTTTGTGATGGGATGATTTCCTCTCAGTGATATAAGCCAAAAAATTAATAAAAGAGATTTTTAAAACCCACTTATTCTAACAGAGTAATTTTGCTATCAGAGGTGCATAAAAGCAAGGAATTTGAAACCTGGAGTCTGCTACTTTGCACTTCAGACCTTTTTGTAAGGATCAATTTCACATATTTTTGCCATGTTAAAACAGTTTTCCCTCTGGAGCTGTGATCTTGTCTGTTCTGCTTGAGATTTGAACAAATTTCTTAAACTGAGCCCCTTTTACTCTTTCTTGCTTTAAGAAATTTGAAGAGATTTCTTCCGTTTCAAAAGTAAAGGTCCAAACAGATCTGCCTGGATAAACAAAATGAGTGAGATTTGGTTCTAAGTCGGGCAGTGGGGGGTGGTAGTGCTTGCTTTTGAAATTGATGATTTCTGTTTTCCCCAAAAAGACAAAGGTTGTAAGTAGGTTTATCGCTGACTGAAGCCTTAATGTGCTTCACTCTGACCCAAAGTGACCACTTTATGGTCTATCTGAGCACCACCAAAGGTTCAGCAGTGCAATGAGAATGGAGAAAATAGTGCCAGTATACATACAAATGTCACAGTCACCTGCATGGATGAGTCCAGTAGCTTTCAACATGGGAAACACCAGTTGCTAAAACGTAGGCATGGGAGCCCTATTTGTGAATGGGAATATAGACACCCCAGTAATACTAATCTGGAGCTGAGGCTTGGTTCCCAGCTTTGCCACAAGCTTTCCTGGCTGACGAAAGGCAAGAGAGACATGAAGAGAGACAAGAAGAAAGGCATGTGTCTAAGAGCCCAATGTCAATAGCATTACTTAAAATGAAAGCAGTGAAGATGGGTGTGATAGTTGGTGATGCAGCACTTGAGTGCTGCCATGATGTGGGCCACCACATTGGGCCCCAGACACAAATGATATGGTCACTCCTGGGGGGCAAGCTGAGTATCTGGACCTCACTGGTAGCAGACAATGCATTCACACACAAGTTGTGACAGCAATGCTTTCCAGATAATGAGCAGCAGTCCTCTGAAGAAGCAAGAGCTACTGGAAGAAAGAAGAGTGAAAAAGCAAAGTATTCCTACATAATTTAGTCAGAATTGAGTTATATGAAGACAACACTAGATAATGGTGCCAGTTACACAAAAACACAACTATCAGGCACTGGCATAAGATGCTTCTGGAAAAAAAAGACATCATTTTCCCCTTTGAAAGTGAGCTGGCTTTCTAAAGCATCCAAACAGGGTATAAAGTCCCCCAATACTCTGTTCACCATCTCTGGTGAGCATCACCTCTGCTACCCATCTCTGCGCTTAGGACAGTAAGACACCACTGAGACACTAGTAATGGTGTCAAAGGACATTCTCTTACAGTCTCCTGCCCTTGTCCTGTGGCAAGCCAAGCTTGATGCCCTGGACCAGATGTTAGGAGAGTTTTCTGTGCTTCTCTGCTATGCAGCCAAACATGCCTAATGTGCATTGGGCTTTTTAATTCTTGTTTTGGTCTTGTTAACTGTGAGCCTAGAAGGTTTTGTCTCTTTTGTTGAACTGTGAAACACAGGCTGATTCTTCTGAACAGGTAGCCTAGAAACTGCATGTTGATGCTTCTTAGTTTTAAAACATATGTAATAATATCATTTGATCTTATCTGTGAAAAAGACTGACACCTCCACCATTCATCTGAGCACCCAGAAAATACTGTAAATGCTTCATCCTCATGTGAGGTTCATGTCCAGCCTTAGGACTCCTCAGCCTCTATTCCTGTTCCCATTCCTTATCAAAAGCAGTGATGTGCAAAATACAGACTGAAAACTGTTGCTGCCTAAGGCCACTGTCTAGGCTGAGAATAAATCTGAGCAGCTGCAGACTCATATTTTTCAGTGGAGCCTCTGTTTCTTCTGTTCCCTTTCTGAGGGAGACAAAAGCCCAAGCAAACATTCACAGAAGCACCTACCAGGAAAATTTTTCTGTTCCCTTCAGCTTCTCATGCTGCAGCCATCCCCACGCTCTCTGAGGTCTGGTGGTTTTGTAGGTGGAGCTGTGGAGTTTTAATGCAGGGCTCTCCTCAAACGCTGCGACTTCTCTGTCTTTTACTCTAGGCTTGCAATGCATCCTGGGGTTTAGGCTTCATTAAAATAGCCATCTGACAAAGATTTTCTTAATTTTTTTTTTTTTTTTTTTTCAGATGAAAGGTAAAACGAAGCAAACTGTCATTTGGTGCTCAAGTTGTCTCTCAAACATAGGCTTAAAATGCCAACTTAAGTGTTTTAGGGTATCCTGTCTTGCCTCCAGGTGCTATGACATTGTGTCCAAAAGGTAGGCACAGTTTAGTAATAGCTGGATTTTCACCTCAGTGGAGTCAAGGGAGGTATTTATCTATGGAACCACTGAAGAAGCTAGCCACTAGTGCCATTGTGGCAGTGCAGCACTCTTCCTGGCCCAATTAGCCTGGCTGCAAGTGCTAGGGCGAGTGCTTTGGAAATGCAGTGCCGTACAGATGGGTATCTCTGCAGAGCATTGTGTTGAGCTGTGGGTCTGAGATTTCCTCCCTTGATCTGAGTGAGGATGCTGAAAGAAGCCTGTTAAACTTGGCCCTTCATTTTCCAGTGAGCTGTTGGTGCGGTGTTTACTGTCACCTCCCCTGGGTGTCCTTGTCTTAGTGCCATCCTCTTTCATTTTAGTACCCAGTGCGAGTCTTGCCCACAGTGGTCTACCCTACCGGGATTTCCTTTAAAGAATAATAATAGCCTGCATGGAAGTGGGTTCATAGAAGTTAGAGATCAGCATAACCTTTTGCTCTTCTCTGCCTGTCTCTTTCAAGCAGCTGTGAAGAGGGAAGATCTCCTCTCCTCCTTCCCGACTGCCCCTCTGCCCCGGCTCCTTCTCCTTTCAGCCTGGGAATACACAGTAGATGTTACATGTATTAACACCGTGCTCTAACACAATGCTTCTGGGCGTGCTCTGTGTGCAAGTCCCTGGCAGCTGTAAATTAATTAAAAGTAGACAGAAACCCTAGAAAAAGAAGCAAGTTCCCTTCCCCCTTTCCCCCCTGCCCCTCTTTTCCTTTCTCTCTCTGTGGGTAAATAGCTAATTCCTTTGTTCCTCGCTGCACTATTTCATTTCTGCCATCATTGTCCTCATTGTTCTCTGAAACAGGAGGGGTCTGGGCCAGGAGCAGCCAAGGTCTTGGCTAATGACGGGAAGTCTTTAAAGTTTGCACTGCATTTCATCTTCTCTGTGGGAGTTTTAGGACGCATCCAGTGTTTGATCCCCACCGTGCAACTTTGCTTCTAGTTAATTAACAGATCCCCATTACACTCTCTCATCTGCAAGCACATGGGAGGCCTATCAGGAGGTAATTCAAGGCCAATCTGAGTGATGGCAGAAATTAGAGAAAACGGTTGGTTTAGGGTTCTAATGTTCAGGAATAAAGCTCTCCCTTTGCAGAGGTGCCCTGTAAATTTGGGCTTGTTTTGTTGTATCATTTTAAGTTTTTAAGTGATCTCCTTTGCAGTAGGTTTTTTGGGGGGGTTGGTTTTGTTTTTTGGAAGCATAGATGGGAAGGCAGTTTATTTGTTTCACTGTGCTGCAGCCTGCATGGTGTACAGTTTTGAGGGCCGGTTGAAATGAAACCCCAGTGTTATTAGCAAGATGTTTTCACCTTCCTTTCATTCTCAGCTTCCCCATTCCCACCAAGCCTATTATACAGGTTACAAGTGTCTTATGGCAACTTTTTTAGTGTCGAGTAAAACCACCACAGGCCTCCCAGCTGCAGAGCTTTGTCAGGCTTTCAGCTAAATACTGCATCTCTCAGGAGTGCAACCTTCTGTTGACTTAGAATGTTTAGAGTTGTCTGGTATTTCCCCCTTTCTTTGCTCTTCCCCTCCCTCTTCCCCACCCTATGAGCAATGACCCCCTTTAACTAATGAATTAGGAACTGCTCCTGCAGTTGCAATTCTCAGTTCAGCACTTGGCAGTGAGAATCAAACCAGGGCTATTTAGTGCAGCGTTAAATGGCCCACCACATTAGCCCCCTGGCATGCTAAGCTATTAGGTTGTTTTACTGTTGTTAAAGTTACATTTGTTAGGTGGAGTTGCTGCTCCAACAGAAACTTCGTAATATGGGAAGAGGCAGACAGCCCAGTGTCTTGTGGATGTATTTTATGGGTACAAGAGACCAAAGTTTCCTCCCTCTCCATGAGGCTATTACAGAGTTCTTAGCTGTGTTGCATTCAAGTGGTCTCAGTTGACCATTACACCGTGGCAAGGAGTAATCAAATCATTATCTGTTGCTTACCTGTTCCTTGGTCAGTTCTTGGCTGGGCTGTGCATGGTGGCACAGGGACCCTCCAGCACCTTGGGAGCTCCAGATATTGTCAAACTTTGCAGGCCGTGTCCTCAGCATTCTGAGTGACTGCTGATCTATTCACCTGCTCCTCTGAGTTCCTCACTGCATCTCAAGGGAACAGCAGTACTTGGGCTTGTTCTCTGTTTGCAGATGGTGGGCTGAGGTGAGGACCTCTGAACAGCTGTGGCTGCACAGCATCTCCCCAGAGGCTCCTCTAGCCTGTGCACTGCAACACAATACAGCCCAAGAAATGGGTCTTCCTCAGAAATGCTCCAAAACTTCCTGGAAACAGACTGTTGCAGAAGAGGGGTTCACCATTTTCTGTTACAAGTGAAAACAGGGAAACTGTTTTGATACTGCACTCAAGACTGTCTTGAAGACCCTGGGCCTAGTTCCTGTACTTGCAGAGGATGTTCATCCCTGGCCATGAACTTTGTGTATAAGCATGGAAAATTAGCTAAAAGGTATATTCACCTTTGGTTCAGTACAGTGTACTTGACTTTCCAATTCTCGTTCTCGGTGTTTGTCTAAAAATAGTATTACTTGTTTGCTGATTTAAGGAGCCTGCAGTCTTATACTCTAAGTGAATATCTAAAATCTTTAAATATAAATAAATAAAAATTGTGCCATGGATTAGAACAGTGTGCATAGGGGGAAAGAAACTCGGAAAATTAAATAGGAAGGGCAGTAGAAAGAATGATTTAGTATTTGAGCATCACATACCAGTTTGAATCCTGACAGGGTCAGCACAGCCTCCTATGTTCCTAGTTTTCCTCCAGCTCGCTGAAGGTTTTATGGTCAAGAGGTGAAGAAGTGCCATCTTTTTACTCCACTTAAGCATCAATGTCCTCTGGGGACAACTGTAGGTGTAGGACTTTGCTCAGCTTAGGTGAATGGTATCTCTTTTTTTCTGTTCGTTTGGGGTTTTTTTGTTCTTACTAGTGTTGCATCAGTTTGCAACCTTTTTTTCCACAGCAGCAATGCCTTCCCCATTGCTTGATACAAAAGTACGGTGAAGCACTGACTGATTCTTTGGAGCAAGAGGGGGAAATGATGTGCCGATACACCAATGCGAAGTGCCATTATTTCATTTCATTTAAGCATAATGAAATGGGTAGCGCATTCAGAGTCAAGGCACCCTGTTGCTGACATGACTGGGATAAACAGGGGCCTCAGCTGCTAAGCAGGGATGCTTGGATGTGCCACAGGGTTTCAGAGAGAATCCCCCTGCAAAAGGAAGTGTGTGCCAGTATTGTAGAGTGCTTGTGCCAGCCAGCTTGCAGGGTTGATTTGGCATTTGGCGTATTGGTAGCGGCTGCCAGTGTGTGTGGTGGAAGAGAAGGGAATAGACAAGAAAAACACATAGGGGTTTAAAATAAAAATGTAAAATTATTTGCTTTGTGCCATATGGACAATATTTTGACAAAACTAAGGCCAAAATTAATCATGCCAGGTTAGAGTTTTAGTTCAAAAACATATGTATAACTGTCCCCCTGACTGTGTATTTGAGTTACCATTTTCATATAGAAAAACCTTAACCTTTTCAATTTATTTTCTCTGCTCCACTACCAGTTGCTCCACCTGGATGAACTTTTCCTAATGTGCAACAGTTTAAAATAGTTTTTGCCTTTTTTTTTTTAATTTAATTAAACATCAAAGTTATTGTTGATTTGCTTTTCAAAATCTTGTTTGGAGTTTATTTTCTTTTCCTTTTCACGGAACTAAATGAATTTTAACAAAAGCTTATGTCCAGGCTGAACTGTTAGGCCAAAAAGACATGGGGAAGACATGACAGGATGAGAGAGGAGGAGTAACCAGGACTGCTAGTAATGCTTGGAGAGCCTTTATTTGGAAAGTGGAAGTCCTTCACACCAATCAAGCTTGTCCTGACTAAGATGATGTCACCACTGCACCTGTAGCATAGGGATTTTCAAACCTGGGATTTCAGTTTAGAAGTACAGAATGTAGCCAATCTGTGGTTTTTAATTTATAAAGGAACCATTCAGAATCTCTACAGTAATAAGACCTTTTGCACAATGTAGATCATCAAATTTTTCACTCTTAAGTATTTCATCAAGCACTCAGCATCTTTTTTTAACCCAAGCGTATTATTCAGGCTTACCCTGTGTTAGGTCATTGTTGAACAAGCTTGGCTATGTATTGAAGCACAGTACTCTTCTGCACTAGTTCCTGTGGTGGACACTTTGCTTAGCCATTAGAAATGCCATATGGAGTCTAGCTTAATCCACTTCAAAAGTGAAACTAAACCATACAAAAGCAGCCCTGGAAAGGAATAAGGATAATTGTGAAGGGAAACTGTTCTGTGTAAGTTTTCCAGGGCTGGTTTGTTATGTACACGAGTCCACAGGATAACATCAAATCTTGAAATATACATTTTTTTATGGAGTTCAGGTGTGATTGAATCAGGTATTTTTGTTCATCTCACTGTAGAGATATGAGATGGATATGAAATTGAAATATAGATCTATCTTCTAAAGTTTGGAAATGTTCAGAGGCAGGATTTAGGCAATCTTTAATTCATGTGAATGTAAGCAATACTATGACTATCTGAGGACAGTAAATATATCTCTATCCATGACTGATCTCAAGATCAGTCTATCTATTATCATAAAGCTCCTCCTTTGAGAGCGGGAGGAGGTGGGTGGAAATTTGAAAGAACAAATTTAAGCAACTGGTTTCCTTTCACTTTTAAAACCAAATAGTGAGAGAGGCATACAAGAGCCCCATCTTGGATGAAAACGAAACATTGCTTTGAAGTTCTAACTAAATTGCATTTCTTGTTCTCTGCTGTCGCCTGTAAGACTCAAAAAAAATGGACAAGCAATGATTAGTACATAATAATGTATGTTCAAATAGCTTATGGTACTATGAAAACAAAAATTCAAAAGGCCAATATACTAACAGTTAAAATCTGTCTAAGGGACAATAGGGGGGAACCTTCACAAAAACAATATACTGATTGCATGCAGCTACCCTGCTGAGTCAAATCTTAAATAAATTATACATACATAGCTGTACTGAGCTGAGAAATGAAGCAGTTTAAAATGTTCCTGGTTCTGTGCTTTAGGCAAAGCCTATATTCACTCTGTGTCCTTAATGCATCAGATGTCTGGTCTGTTGGTTTGGGTACTCTGCCACAGTAACTGGGCAGTACTGGGTGTTTCAGAGGCCAGTGGAAAAATCCAGCTTCGTGCTAGATCATGTAAAGGGAGAAGTGTGGATGACAAGCAATCTCTCTTGATTCTTTGATAAGGAACCTCTTTCTCTTAACCTTACCCCACCCCCCCCAATCTCCTCCACCCACTTTTAAGAAATCCTGATGAAGTACTGAAATGTTGCATATTTAGGTAGAAACAAATTTATACATCCAAAAATTCAGTTTCTGAGCAGCTGAAGTTCTTCAGAAATTTAGGTCAAATCTGATAAGTAATTTCAGCCAAAATAAAAACAAAAATAAAATTATGAATGTCGAAACGATTGTTTTCAGTACATGTGAAACAAAGCATTTTGATTTCTTGGGATTTCCAAGAAGACTTGGTACTTATACAGCCTAGTGATAATGACTGCTCACAGACACATACGAGATCCTTGTTCTTATCTTCTTTGTTCCTAAACGGAAGAAAGGTCTTGAATATAATTTTTTCTCTTCTCACATTCCACTCTCGCTGTATATATGCACATGCTTATGCATACATGTTTGTGGAGGGAGAAACAGAATAATTCTGTAGGCTTGTGAGCAGGCTGATCCCTGTGAAAACAGGTAACCAGCCTACTCCCTGTGCCAAAAAATATATAAGTGCTTGTGCTGAGCTTCAACTGGAAAGACTGGTAAGTAGATTTTAACGCTGCATCGGTTACAGTGGCTATTAGGATATGGTGTACACACAGATCTTTGCTCTGAATCTTGTTTAATGTAAATTTCGGTCCTCCCAATCTTGGTGAATACTCTAATCCCTAAGACACAATGGTAAGGAGAATTTGGCAGCAGCATCTAGATCACAGGATTGACTTTTAAACTTCTGGCAGCACCTTCTTTTGCCCAGCAAAAGTATCCTTAAGCTATAGTTACTTTTATAACTGCACTTTCCACAGTGGAAAATAAGGTTTGGATCTATGCTAGCAGAAGTAGTTCAGAAACATTTAATGAATAGTAAGAGACTTGCTCAGATTTTGTGAGTTTTTTGGGATCAAATCACACTTCCTAAACATCAACCATCTGAAACCCTCATTAAAGAAATGAACAAAGAAAATCTTATATACTACTCAGTAGGTAATGTAATTTGGGTCTTTGGATAACAGAATCAATCAAATCACTAGCTGTAAACCTAGCACAAGAAAACATGAGCAAAGCATGTCACTCTCGAAGTGTACTGTCATGATGCTCTTGCTGTTCTACCAAAATCCCCTTCCAAAGTTTCTGGGTTAAATCACAGCAAATAAGAGCAAAATTTGGCCCTCACTTTGGCATTCTATTGATTACTTGCTATTTTTATTTTTATTGGGTTTATTTACTAGAATAGATACTTTATGAAATAAGTTCATATAGTACATTTCAGCATTACTTAGACACAAACAGAGGTTAATGTGTCTAGCTTTCAGATAGCTTATTACTATTTGAATACTCTGTAGATAAATTATATTAACAGAAAAAAAAAAAAAAAGGCTTTTTCAGCTTCTGACTCATTCTAAATGGGGACTTAGCTCTAAGTAATCAAAATTGCTTTGGTTGTGCATAGCAGCATTAAAAGCCTTGTCCGCTAATTGAGTGAAGCGGCTCCAGTGAAGCAGCCTTGCCCCCTCATTATGTGATCTTGCAAGTGCTGTTTGTCGTCGTTGCTTGCCGGTCTCAATCTAACTGTACTGCTGGTGCAAATTAATGGTAATTCGTTATGACACGCTGTGTCCTTCCAGTGAAACAACAATATGGAGCTTGTGCCACCTCTGCCCTTCTCTGCTTTCCTCCCCACACCTCTCAGGTCCTTTTGCCACCTCAAGATAGCCTTTGCCTTCCAACTCCTTCCGACTAACTAGTGTGTCAGGGTGTATTGTGGCTTGACTGATGGATAGCACCCCGTGCTCTTCTGCTGACATGTTAGAGACAGATGTGTCAAACAAAAGGCAGCACTTTCTGTTGTCTCAGTGAGTCTTGGTGCTGAGGAATTGTGCGTGCAACACAAATATGTTCATCTACCACCTTCTGCAGCTGAAGAACCCTACCAACAGCATGCTCCAGTCAGCAGGAAAGATCAATTGGTAACCCTTCAAAATCAAAGTTAGTTAATGTGTGAGAAGTTTTGGGGGGTGACTAATGTACCTAAAAAGACTATTGGTCAGTTTTAATCTATTAAGTTTTTACTTCCATCCTGACTGCGTGGAATGACCTTAAGAAAGGATGCATTAGTAGAGTGCTCAGATATATGCCTTCCTTCCCCGGGTTTCTTTGTCTCTTTGCAACAGACGCTTATGCTCTCTTTAATAATAACCTTTCCTTCTCATCTTTTGGTTATGCTGTCCTTTTAAATTACAAACTGTATTGTGAGGGTTCTCTATACATTGCATGTATAGAGAGGCTTCTACAAGGAAGCCCCAATTTCAGCTGAGGCTCCTGTCCCAGATTCTCAGCTGGTGAAAACTGGCTGAGTGCCACTGAAGTCATTAAGAGCATGTGGAAGGACTATGGCACGTTGTAGTTGTTGTTATTTGCTGGAGAGAGTGATCTTCAGCTAGCGTGATCTTTTAGAATTAACACCCAATACTCAAAATATGCAGTCTTTTCTCACTTCAGTTATCTTAATTTAAAATGAAAGTAAGAGAACAATTTTAACATGAAAATAGAGCATATTTGTTTTGATAAATTTTAAAACAATATTTATATTTAAGGTGGGGGAAATTGTTGAAGTTATTTGCAGAAGGTATTTTTCTTGATAGATTTTTCAGATGAGAAATTACAGTGGATTGATTTTCAAATTAAAAAAAAATGTTTTGGGGAGGAACCAAGAGAGGGAGGGAAGGTCCGATCAAACCTTCTATCTTTTTCATTATTTTTTTAATTTTTTTTTCCCCAAATAAAATGTCAGAAGATCATAGAATCATAAAATGTCAGAAGATCATAGAATCATAGAATGGTTAGAGTTGGAAGGGACCTTGAAGATCATCAAGTTCCAAACCCCTGCCATGGGCAGGGACATCTCCCACTGGACCAGGTTGTTCCAAGCCCCATCCAGCCTGGCCTTGAACACCTCTAGGGATGGGGCATCCACAACTTCTCTGGGCAACCTGAGAAGTTGAAGAATCTGAAGAATCCAGAACTGATTAAAAACAAGATTGCAGCTCCAAATTGATCTTAACTGATACTATGCACTTATCTGAGGCCCCTAGATTTTGAACATTGTCATCTGAGCCTGCCTTTGTAGTCAGCACAGAGAGATGCTTTTCAGCAAAATATGTTTTAGCCCCTGTTAGGCTAAATTAAACCTAACCCTGTTAGGTTATTGACCCATAAGGCAGTCTGTCCATCTCTGCCAGGAGAATCCTGGGCCAACTGTATTATTAACCTGTGCAGCTGAATTTAAGTTGGGTTAGTCATCACTTGCCAACAGGTCATTGACTCTGGAATGAATTTTTTTATTGATATGAAAAGGTCTACAAGATGATCGATTAGCATTGAAATATAATGGAAACCCATCTACAATGCTATTCATCAGTAACGAGATTAATGCCATTACCCCCATTCCACAGAGGAGAAACCTGAAGCAAGGGAAATGACTTGGCAGAGGTCAGCCAGGAAAGATGTGTTTCTGCCTGCACCCCACCCCAGTCGCATGGTATTTATTAGGAGAAAGCAAAAGCAAGGTTTTCTCTAACTTTAAGTCCTGGAGTCATGTTTTCATCTATTAGACTTTTGGCTCAATTAGTTCTTTCCCCAGTGGGTTCAAAGCTTGAAGATGCAATTTCTAACAGTTAAAAGCCAAATAAATAATGTCCTCAAGACTTTGTGTATAAAATGTCACTGTTCCTTATTGTGTGATTTTGAGGTAGGCCTGACAACAGCGCTTCTGGAATCTACTGCATACCAAAATATCTCTCGTGGTTGCATGGACTACTTTGTGTGCAACGCTAATGGTCAATGTTTTGGAGACTGTGTCTCTGTGGATGTATCATAAAAGAGGAGGAAGTCAGGACTTGTGACCACAGAGAGGAAAGGTCAGTTGCTGCTTTCACGTACCACAATACACCCAGTTGGCAGCACCAACACCAAGTTTAGCTCGGGGATCTCTATACTATGTTAAAGTAATTTGTCAGATGTACAGCATAGAGGTAACTGGTGCTAAAGCCAAAATGAGTGCAATAGATGCTTCAGGATTAATACTGGATCTAAGGATGAATACTCTTATCAAATGACTTTGGGAAATGGTAAATTTTAATTTTGCTGCTTCAGAAGGGTAGAATTGTCAAGATATTTAACTCTTTGCTATGTGTCTTATCTCTCCATTGAAAGCAACAGCAAAAATCCTATCTGATTTCAGCTGATGCAGGATCAAGGTCCAGGTGTTGCAGGGCACTTGCAAAGTGCAAAGAACTTTGGATTCTTTGAACTGGGGAAAATATCTTTAATTTAGATTATATATAATCATTTTTTATTAGACCTTTAACTTGGTTAAGTATAATCAGGTAGGTATTGTATAATTTAAATGGCCGGTGATTGTTATTTGATAATAACAACTTATATTTATATAGTGCTGTGTATATCCCAAAGGGATCCCAGAGGACTTTAAAGACTTAACAATAAAATACACAACAAAGTAAACATTAATTACAATTACACCATTACTAGAAAATATGAGGATATTAAAAATCTGGCAGTCTGTGGCTTGCTTCTGCTCTCATTTGAATTCCTTAGCCAAGCTCACCCAGAGTGCAAATGGATTATTAGTGGTTCTGCCATATCTGATTTAAGAAATTTTCTATACAAGTATTGCAGTGAAAGCAGAGGAAGGTAGAAAAGTGTGTAAATACCCCTCTGAGGTTGCCTAAAAACTCATGTCTGTTCATGCAAGTCACTTAAGTTGGATGTTCTTTTTCCACTTAGTTGAGCCACACGAATTCATCCTTATCTTATTCAAGCAGTTGTACTGTGTTGGGGTCTGTAAGGCTGGGTCCTCATTAGATGGGAGGAGGGTAAACACGTCTTTCAAATGCTTCATGCCTACAGCATCAGAGTGGGAAGTCATATAGTGCTTTGTACAACCTGTTCTTTTTTCATATATGAGCCTTAAAAATACTTTAGACTTCAGTCCTGTTTTATCAGTGTTAACACCTCACTGAAGTGAACAGAGCAATTTGTTCCTCTTGAGCTGCTCTTCCAGTCTTTTGTTAGATTCAAGTTCAAATTTCTGCACTGAAATGGTTGTCAAGCATTGGAACAGGCTGCCCAGGGAAGTGGTTGCATCACCATCCCTGGAAGTATTTAAAAGATGTGTGTGTGTGGTATTTAGTGACATGTTTTAGTGATGACCTTAGTAATGTTAGATCATTGAGTCCAACCATTAGCCTTAAGGGTCTTTTCCAACCTGAATGATTCTATGATTTTAAGTGAACAGCTTTGTCCTTTCTTTCCTTCAATGCATATTGTCAGTGCCAAAGAAAAAGATGAAAGCTTGAGGGAAGTTAATGCATTATACTGTAGCATCTCAGGTAATGGTACCGTGAAACTGCAGGTGGGAACTGGAGACCTAATGCAGTAGGCATTTCATGGAAAAGATTTGTTAAGTCAATCCCTGCCTTTGAGAGGTCACTATCTAGGACTTGCAAAACATGAAAAAAAACTAGAATACCAGTATTGTTTGCAATGGGAATTGCTGAAATGATGAGACTCCTTTCAGATTAAAATGCAAAAAAATAAATCCAGGATGCTGTCTTTGTAGATGGGTAATATAGGTGACTTGTTTTGTGCTGTTTCTTTTCTAATGTATAATAAATTTTAGCCTAATTTTGAAAGATTTCCCTGAAATCCTCCTGAATTATAAAGTTTTTTCAGCTGTTGAGACAAGATGTTTGTTTGCATCTGAAGTAAAGATACACTGCTATTAAACATAAGTTTGGGGGTGTCCCAGAGGGTATGTAAATTACTTTTTTGTGTGTGTATTGGTTTGCAAGAGTTCTTGCTCATCAAGGTGGTTTTCAGTTTCTGAAACTATTCATTTTCCCTGACTTCTGGTGGCAAAATATGAAAATGCTCTACTTCAAATAATTTCTTCTTAAAATCATAGTTCTTTCTCAATCTCAGAGCTTTTCTTTAGTTTCTGTTTTAACACTTTTAATCATTGTGTGAAAGTTGTTTGCTCTTACTGTCTGGTTTTTCAGATTTGTAATGAAGCATGAGGGATTTTTTACATTTTGTGGTGAAAGTTTTGCATGGGTCTTACTGTAAACCTTTCACAATGTCTTTAATTTGTTTATTTTGAAGAGTTGGAAGAAAGGGAAATGGTGACTTACAGACAAGTTTTCTGCTCCATTTCCTCTATGCAGCAGATGATAATTAGCAAGTACGAATGCTGTTACAACCAAGACAATGAACTCTGATTCTTTCATAGGTACATGAACTGAAGGTAGGTACATTACCAACCTGTAATCTGCAATAAATTTGTATAGTTAAGAGCCTAATCTCTGAGTAGAGTTGAGCAAATGCACTCAAATAAATATCCTGGTGGAACTTTCTAAAATTCCCTGCCACAGTGTTTTGGATCCTACCTTTCTGATCCCACTGCAGCCAAGCATTGATAATCAAAATAATCAAAACACATGGAACTCCTAGGGAAGTGTTATAACAATGTGATTTCTGAAACAGTATTTAGGAGTAGATTGACAGAGACTAATAATAATGTCACTTGTGGCCATTGGACTTTGTGATAGGACCTGAGCCTTTTCACCCATCAGTGGCAGACAAACTAACAGAAGTATGCGTAGCTGGACAGTGGTGTGTGTGTCCTGCTGTGTTCAATACAATTGTGTTATAAAATACAAATTCACCTTCTATATGGGAAGGTGTAGCTTTCTGCTTACTACTCCACAGCATTAGCAGGAACTAGACTGAACCTAACGTTCCACTTGTTTAAACATAAATCTCTACAGTTTGAGATGAAATACATTTCTTTGGGATACCAGTAGAAACCTTGTCTTCTCTGTGCCTGTAGGCCATCTACTAAAAAGTGAAAAAATGCATGCATATGTGGGTGACAGAGATGTCACAAAATGTTGCTAGCTTTATTGCAGGTATCATTAGAAATGGGTGGATTTTGTGGACTCAACATGGAAATGAAAGGGACAATGGATGGAATATTTCTTTTTATTTGTAATAAAACCAGATAACGTTCAAGTCATTTGAAATCCCAGTGGTAAGGACTTAGGTACAATATGATAATTGCAGTGATTTTAGAAGGAAATAAATAAATAAAAGGTAAGAAAGATTAACTCAAGTCAGAGCTTTAGTTATTATTTTTATTTAAGCTCGGTGGTTTTAGAACAGAAGCAGCGTGTACATGACACAAGGAAAGGCTCTGCATTAGCAAAAGTAGGTGTCTGAAAGAACCTATTCTGTGTTGGTGGGAGCATGAAACTGTTGAAAAGAAACTGCTACTTTCACACTGTCATACAAAACTCACAATGAATGTAGTAATGAAGTGTAGAGGAAGACTCTCTTGTTTGTCCAAGAAAAGTAGCATGTGTCTCCTAATATAAATGGCTCTGCATTTAGTTTTTGTACTGTTTGGTATCCATCTGTAAGACTCAGAGAAGGAGCAATGATCTTTAGATGGAAGACATTGAAAGTCCTGGGATTTTGTTACGAAAACTTTCTAAAAATAATTTTACAAAACACCTTTAAAATATTAAAGAAATATGTTAGAACTAATCTCAAGAGTGGGAAATAATTGGGAATTATTGCTACTGCAAATTCTGTAAAGCATGTCCTTTGCATGTTTATTGTGTGCAGAGAATATAAATAATAGCTGATTAGTAGTCTTGACTTGGAGCTCTCTGTTTCCTCCCCATATTGGATAAATCTCCTACTGATGGATCAATCATTTAATCAATGTACTAGCATGGCCTTCAGCACTATAGTATCTGAGTGCCTCCCAGTGTTGGAATGCTCAATAATGCTTGGTTTTTCTTTAGTTACTCTGTACTCCTTAATTTGATTTTGTTCTTAGTTAAACTGATGTAAATCTAAAACTACTCCATTGATTTTTTGATGGCACAAGGCAGCATTTATGAGCCTGAAGAACCGAATCTAACCTTTCTCTTGCAATTTCTCAGCTATTCTTAAGTTGCATGAATAATATTACTTGGGGTTTTTAATCTGCTCTCTCATTTATTCTCGCTCTTCCTGCTACATCTTTTTTCTTCTGCTGCTTTGGGCTTGATCCAAAGTCCATTGAAATTGCTGTCAGTCTTTCTATTGATTTCAGCTGACTGTGGCTCAGTTTCCCACTTGTCCCTCTCTCCTTTTTTCCCCTCTGAAGACTCTGAAGGTTCCCGTGTGAGATTTTGTCCATCTAAATAGAGATTCTAATTAAATAAAGTTACATGTATTCCTACAGTTCTGTAAATGAGCACCTTGCTGTAGGGGGATCCTAATCCCCATCTTTTCCATTATACCCATTGCTTCCTTCAGTTTAGTTTTCCTGTACTGAGATTCCCCTCTTCTCATGCCCCAGATCTTGCTGCCAGGTTCAGCATCTTGTATTTTGAGGAGAACTTTGTTAAAGGTCTGATCTGAGTTCTGTGGAAAAATGAAGATACCCCATTTACTTCCTCGAGAATTTTTGCTCAGGATAAAACATTGTAGTGAATACGGAAAAGGTCTTGAATAAATGGTGGCTCTTCCTTTGATGTGTTGTTTTTGGGGTTTTGCTTGTTTGTTTGTTTTGGGGTTTTTTTTTTGTTTGTTTGTTTGTTTTTGTTGTTTTGTTTTTGCTTTCCCTTCTCTGCCTTCAGTCTTGGAAGCAGAAGAAAATAAAAAGAGGAGGAGTTGAGAATTTAAACTGGGAGACTTGGCAGGTAAGAGGTGTGTTTTCTTACTTGCTGGTGAGGTGTTTTTGGAAGTGATGATGCAAATTCACAGTGGGTTGGCTCAGCTATGGGAGATGAGGCTGGCCCAGGACCTGCATAGTCAGGTTGAGTTCCCTGTTTTTTTTCTGCATAACCATGGGCAAATGCTTCACTTTGCTGGTTCCACACCTGCAACTGGAGCAGCACTGCTTCCCTGCCTCGCAAGGGTGGCCTGAGGAGAAATACAGTAAAGGCTGGGAAATAAATAATGAGATGGTATAACAGTCGGCAGTGAGTGCAAGCTGGTTGGACAGTTACCGGTTCAAGGGTGACAGCTGGGCGGGTGTTTGCATTATCCCAATAAATGTTTTACTAAGGTCCTAGTGTTATACCTGTAACTTCATTGCATTTTCTTCTTTGGAGACTCATTGATTACTTTAGTCTTATTTCCTGTTCTACATAGTTTTTAAATTGGGTGGAGGTGAAATGAAGTATAATCAAAATATAGCACTTGCTTTCATATAAAAACTGTGCTGAAAGCATAGTAAGAACTTTGTGAAGCCAAGCATTCATCGTTGGAGAAGTGCAGGTCACATGGAGAGTTCCTGAGGACTTACTTTGAGGCACATCTGAGGACAAAAGGCTTTTCTCAGGGACAAAAGCCACAGCCAGGCTGCCAGATTTCAAACTTCCCTCCAAAGCTTGAAGCTTCGGAATTATTTTTTTTTCAGAGGACAAGCTCAAAGAATTTTAAGCATAATATTCCTTAACCTTGTTCTTGAGGAAAAAAGGTGTACTGTTTCCAGAACGCTTAGCCTGAGGCAGTCATTCATCATAGATAAATCAGCCAAAATGGCAAAACATTGGCGGCATATAAACAATTGCAGGTAGTTGTTTAATCACTTATGTCAAGTAATCTTAATAACAGGTGTAGCTACTGATCCAGTCAATTACATAAATTGTCCTGCAGACTTTCCTGGGTTCTTACTGAGACGAAGCTATTGATTCATAAGATGTGCCTGAGTGAGATTGCAATACTTGGCCCTGTGATTTTATCTTAAAAGACAAAGTTTACCCTAAGAGAAACTGATTCTGCTTTGGAGTAACTGTATTTCTGCTTCCCTGCCTTTTCCTCATAATACAGTGTAGCAACAATCCCCGATTTTTCTCCCCCTCCTACAAATTTGTGAGAATATATTTAAATTTTAATATTCAGAGATCCAGAAGATGTAAATAGTACCAAAATTAGTATTGCCCCATTTGAAATTCCCTGCTGGGTTCACCTGTTGTGCTCTGCCTGGCATAGGGATAATAAGCTCTGTGAGGCAGTGAATGCCTCCTTTACTCTCCTGCACAGCCCTCAGTGTAGTGGCACTGTGCTGCTTTTTTGGGGGGGGGACTTCTAGCAACATATAACCTGAGAAACACGTAACTCCTGTGCCTGAGAGTTTGCAGGCACATAGAGCAAGTTCGACTCAAACTCAGAGGTCAAAAGAAGTTCATGGCTGATAAAAGTATAAATCACTTTCTAATCTGAAATAATTTCATGCCCTGCACTTATTAGGCAAAACTGATCAGTATGAACTAAAAGGCAGCAATGTAAAAATATATGTGTTTTTCTTAGTTGCAAATTTTTTCTAAGAATGAAGGATTTGTTTTTTCTGTGTATGTCACTAATAGACCTCTGGCAGGCTGTACATGAAGATGATTGGGGATGTGTTGTTTGGAAGAATTTATCTTCTGCATTTGGATGTTTTGGCTTCTTTTTAATTTGCAAGTGCTTTCTTGGTTTCTTGAAATTTTCAAAACCATTGGCATCTGGTTTTTGCTGTGAAGTTACATCATCTCCAAGCAAACCAGTGCAACGCATCAGGCTGTCTCCTGATGTGTGCTAGGTCATATGTTTAGCATTATGGCTCAGTTTCTGTGCTTTTTCATAACAGTTTAGTTGTCTGCTAGGAGCTGGTAGTTAAAGTGTGGCAGACTTCAGATAATTCTTCAGGCTCAGCCTCTGTTTTCAGTGCCTTTGATCTCAGGATACATTCAGCTCTCAAATATTTATAAATTATCTTGTCGTGTGCTCCCTTTGATTTTCATAGATGTGCCCTTCCACATTCCTATAGGAATAGTAAGTGATTTCTTACTGTAGTTCCTTAGCATATAAACATTATGTTACTATAAACTCTGATCGAATTTGGACTGTAAATGTAAGTAAGAATAGAAAGACATGGATCCTGATACAGAGTTTGCAGTTACAGTGGTAACAAGTGAAATTGAAAGGGTGGTGAAGACAGCTGTCAAATATGGCATGTTCATGTATATACAAATGTATGCATGGCCTTATATACCTCTTTGTAACCCTGCAGTTTAATTTAACATCATATAAGAAATATGACAATATAAAGATTAATCTATAAAAAATTTGAACCATGCAGCAGAACTTGTTTTACTGATGAAAATGAAAAGCAGCTGGAGATTGAAAAGGGTGTGTGCATGTTGGCATTTTTTTCTGGGTAGGTTGTCTTAAAGTCAAATTATTTGGCCTTTTCCTGAATAAAGTATACATTTTTATGACTTTTCTCTGTATATGACTTTGATGAGAAAGAGTGGGTATTGGTACAGTTGCAGAAACTTCCTCCATGAAGATGTGGTAAAGTACACTAAATCTGTAGCGTGCAATTTGGACATCCATTATAGGCTGGAGAGCGTAGGTCTATAGAACAACGACAAGGGGTTTTTTCTGAGGTTATATGCACACCTCAGATTTTTTTTTCTAGTTTGGTAAATAATATAAATGTTCTCAGGCAAATTCTCATTATAATCCCATTTTCTGTTGCAGATAATGGTTTTGGTCAACCTGCGTCTGTGTGGCAATGGTGGGAAGGGGGCTGTGAGGAATTGCTGTTACTGGTATTACTTCCCCTCCAAAAAGGTCTCAAAATGAAACCAACTGCTAAATTGGTAATCTGCAAGCTCACAATATTTGCATGCACTTCTGAGTGTAGCTGTGAGAAGGAGGAAGCCTCTGTTCTTGTACACCTTCTTGGTTTTGGTGTCATCCTGAACTTTGAGATCTGAACCTTTTATGTGTGTGGATGGCTGCAATTTTGGTTTATTTTCTGCTTGTTTTTGTAAAAATCCATGATTGAGGCTTGTTTGCAAAACTTGTTTGTGAGTGGACACCTCAATATACCCACCAGGTCTAAAGAATGTCATACTTATGTCAAAGGAACCAATTATAATTGTATTGTCACATTTTATTGGAGTGTTCATGTGCAAGAGTGCTTACTGGTATGTCTTTGTGGATTTCAACTGCAAGAATTGTTAACTGAGAAGGAATTAGGATGATTTTATAGCATTGATATAGATAAGGTTCTTGTCCCTTCATTTTACATCCAGAAGCTACTGGGATAGCTGAGAATCAGTGATAACTATTCATAGATGACAAGTTAAAACTATATACATCCTCTGCTGACACATACATGGGAATGGAATAAAATGGGAAATGATAACTCAAGAAGCTGAGTGCACCAGAAAACATGCATGAAATGGCCTTTCACATGTCCAGTTCTGACAAGGAGGAGCTACTGCTTCACTTCTTTAAAATAAATAAATAAATAAATAAATTCAATGCATCCAAGATGTGATTTTTTTATTTTTTATTTCTTTTTAAGTAATCTTGATTGGTTTGGAATCATGTTAGATAGGGTGGGTGGTAATCTCTTGCATAAATATTGTGAGCAATGAAAATCACGTGGCTCTAAGAAACAGCAGAGTAGATGACTGATCAAAATACAATGTCTTCCTAAAAGCAGTGGAGCTAGGGCAGCTGAGATGAGATGGGGAGTGAGGGTGGCACTAGAGTCCTGGAGAAATGTCATAAAACTAAAAATGCCTCTGATCGACCTGCTTGGGATCTGAAATTGTAATCTGGTAGTTTATACGCTTGTTTCTGATTTCGTCTTACAAGTGAGCAAATTTTGTATGTGTGTGGCTGGATTCTTTTTAGCTCTTTAGTTTAAGTCAGAATGCTTCTGGTCATTTTTCTGCTGCTGATTTTGCTTGTTTTTTAGAAACCCTTTTTTAAAACAAAAAAAACCGCCCACAATTAAAAGGCATTGCTAAGTTGCCCCTGAACATAAGTGATTCCTCTGCCGCCTCCTGCGAATGTTAATTTTTGTGTATGTGTCCCACTTTGTGATAGGTACATGAGTTTCTTTATGAAAACTGGATAATGGGAATAACTGAATCAGTAGTTAAAAGCTCAAGTATTTAATTCATGCTTCCCCGTGGGAAATCTTGTTGCTGTTTCCAGTCCTGGTCCACGGGATCTAACCAGCCCTGGTCTAGCTGGACCAACTGAGGGGCAGTGTTTCTGAAAAGGTTTGCCTTTCTTTGGATTTGAGGATTATGTGTGGGTGTTAACTTCTTGTTCATTTTTTCAGAAAGGGGAAATGCTCTTTATTTAGGGCAAAAGGAGTCAAGCTTTATCTGGCTTTCCTGCTTTCTGTGTGTGTTTAGTAATGTTGCTTTCTACTGTGAGGCATTGGTCCAGCTTACCTGGAAGCAGTGTGCATCTGGGCTGTTTTTCAGAGGTGAAAAGAAGCTCCCTTCTGAAGCTGACATGGTCTGTGGGCACCTCAGAACTTGTGAAAATCAGCTAGTGAACATTTTAATGGTTTTCCTTAAGCGTCACTTAAGTTAGTTTAAATTCCAGCAAATGGAATTTCAGTGCTGTGGAGCTGATAAGCTTCACTGAAACACAGGGTCAATACAGTGACAAATCCTGCTTTCTCTTTTTGGCCAATATTGTGATCACTTATACAATTCCAGGAAGTTTTTGTGCTTTTCTGCTTCCAGTCAGGTATCTGTTCAATGAAGGAGACACACATCTAATTCAGCTCAGAAGTACACTGCATTTGTAGTGCTTCCTCATGTGAAAAATCATAATTTTTTAGTTCTAGGGCTTTAATCACTTTAAAGAAAAAGATGCTCAACAGATTAACTTTGTGTGAATCAGCAATCACAGATTAATGTAGAATGATTTAATCAAGCAAATGAACTTGCTCAATGTAAGGATGGGAGAAGGTAGATGCACACTTTTTCATGTGAAAGGCTTTGTGGTGTTGGAAAGGAGTGACCAAACTGAGCTGGACCCCCCTGTTTCCATGGGGCAGATGAGACCCATGCCCAGTGCTTGTAGCTGCAGCCATGGGTGCAGGTGTGTGTTCGGTCCATGGCTACTCTGGAAGGAGGACTTTAGGTTTCTGTGCTTACGCTTTGTAGATCAAAGCGTGCTTTGACTGTGGCTTCCTCTGAGAGGAAATAAGATCTACCAGGAAGTTATCTGGATGATTTGTGTTGCTATCTGCCACATAAACTCACCACAGAGTAGCTTGCAGTTGTTATACCATTTCCTGATGTGGTAGAGGGAACATCCAAGGTTGAGCATGAGAGACAGAGAATGAAGACATTTTAGGCAGGAGCTTACAAAATAATTTCCAGTCAGGAGACTTGCTATCAAGTGAAATGTCAGTAAAAGGAATTTCAGAATTGTCTTTTGTTGTTGCTGTAGGCACAATTATAAGCTTTCCAGTTTGTCTGACCCATCATCCTAAAATGCTGTCACCAGTATCATTAGCAAGCCAAGTGCTGCTAACTTACTTAAATGCACAGCAGAGTTCTGGCTCTTCGGTGTCTGGACCAACTCCCGTTATTAGGAACAGTCATGCTTTCTACTGTGCTACCGCACAGCCCACCATTAGCAGTCTGAAGGCAATTTTAATAAAATACATAGCCCTGCTGAGCTGGTCTCAGAAGATAAATAAGCAATGTAGAAAAGAAGCTTTTGTTTAAAAGTAATTATTTAAACTATGCATTACAGGTAATTTTCCTTTACCGGTAAAGGAAATGCTATCAGAATTCCAATAATAGCTTTGTGTTACTTATCTAGATAACATGATATTGTCATTTCCAGGAGCTTAAAATGCTGGTTTATTTTCATTTATGTCAAATATAAGGGTAAATGAGACCGAGTATATATAAAAAACCCATGGGTTTTGTATCATTTTTTGAAAGCAGTATTTTGTTTTCCAACCTTATATAGTAATATAACAACCTAATGATAGTTTCATAAAGTGTAGACTTAAAACAGAAGAGTGAGGAGCAACTTCTTACTTTCTGTTTTGTATAAATATGCTGCATTTCATACTTGATAGAAAACACTGTTCTTTGAAGAGGTTTGTCAATAATAACTGTAACAGCACAGTAGCTTTATAATGTACATGCAGGCGTAGCAAAACATTAAGTGCTTCAACCCATCTGTAGCTCAGAGAAAGCAGAGGTGTCATTTTTTACCCAAGAGATTTTTCACTTTCTAAAATTAAATTAAAAACTTACCCTCTGTGTTTCTTCCTCTCAGTATTTCTACAGTGTAAACCCCTCTAATGATAACAAAATAGTTTATTACAAGGAAGATGAAGCAACTAAGAGAAGAAACAATTTTTTCTTTTTTTTTTTTTTTTGAAGAACTAACTTCTCTGTATCTGATCTTTAACTGAAAGGTGGACATTTTATTCCAATGAAAACTTTTGTTATTCCTGCTGTCAATATTTGTGTATTTTCTGTTTCTGTTGTGGATGAAGGAAGGGTTGCTGCTTTGAGAGCTGACAGCCTGAATCTCTGATGCATAGCTGGGCCCATGTGAAGTTGTCCCCTGTGATGCTTCGCTGCAGCCTCAGCTTCTATCTAAGAGCCCCATGGCCTCCTTTGGCTGCAGGGAGGTACATCAGGAAAGATAACTCAGTGCATTTGGTTTTCAATCCAAATCTAGGCCTAAATTCTGCCTAATCCCTAACCTAGTGTTTTCTCACTGGATGTCTCAAGGCCTTTAGAAATGCCTAGCCAGTCAAAAGTAGAGGCCCCAGGGATTAGGTGGATTTTTCGATCATTTACATCTGGCCGTAGTCTGTCTGCACCAGAGTTTCCAATTACCCAAAATGGAGAAAATAGCATTTCCCTACTTCAGAGGAAGATTTGTGAGGATCAATGTGTTTGAGATTGTGACAGTAGGATATATCTGTAACTTACATAGGTAATAGATCAACTTAAATACTTTTAATAAAAGTGGGCGCAATAATTCATTGCTCCGTCACAGGAATATTGTGACGCTTAGTGTTTATGATCTATGTGAAAGAGGTTGAGATCTTTTGATTAAAAAGTGATATTGATATAACTGTGTGAATTATGAGCATGCCTGCTTCCATGCTGAATTTACCTCTTGACCTCACCAGGCTGCAGTTTTAATCTGCAGCAAATGAAAATGGCTGTCCTCGCAGTGGAAAGTTTTGCCTGTTTCAAGCCATGCTGACCCTCGCTCAGCTTCCTCCCATTTCTGCTGTGTGGGGAGAAGCGTGGTGCCGGAGGGCAGAGCCGGCAGCTGATGCCAGGCAGGGGTCTTGCTGCTGAAGAGCCCAGCCAGTAGCAGCGTAGTGCCACAAGTTGGAACTGGCAGGGAGAAATCACAAAATGCCACCCCTTGGCTGCAGAAAGAGCTGAACATTTGTCTCCAGCGAGTGACAGGCGCCAAGGTACTGTCGCCCATTTTCTAATTTTAGTGGGAAGGCTGGCAGGGATCTTACCTAGACAGACAAGAGTTGTTTCTGCCTGGGCCGATCTGCTGCTGCAGGTCCTGTTCCAAATTGCTCGGCTTGGTGCCTCTCCGGCTTTCAGGAGGTGGTGTGCTGATGGGAGAGAGAGGGGAAACCCCTACCCTTTTCTCAAAAGGCTTGTGAAACTTCTGAGCCTGCTTTAAGACAGTAAAACTCATCCCCTTTACTAGCTGTCTGAAAAGAAGTGTTTGTAGGAATGTTAATTGTAATGTAGCTTTTGATTTGTGAAGCCTGTTTGAAGTACCTGTGAGAATACTGTCGTGGTTTCATCCTCAAACCAGGACAGATACTTGTGGCTGCATGTGCATGAGAAGCTCCTCGTCCTGCTCCTGTCTTCCCACCTGGTGACTTGGGTGCGGTTCCAGTACAGAAGCAGAAGTGGTTAGGGGAGTCTAATGAAGGGGAAGAGACGGAGTCTTCTCCCTCCAAAGTGACTGAGGGCTTGTGTGATCATTATACAGCGTTTTTTGTCAGATTGCTTGGGTTTTGACTTTAGATCTTGGTAATAAGTGTCTAGGGAAGGGTATGAAAGAATCTGAAATAGTTGTCTGTCTCCTCCTTTCCTTGATTCACAAGGCACGTTCACAGCTTGAGGCTGTGCTCTCATGCCTCAACCCTGTGATACATCCTTCCTCTGCCTCTTGCAGCGTGGCATGATATTCATGGCGTCATTAGGAACTAATGCAGTAGGGGCTGGTTGGCCATTTCCAGGATGGGCTTTATTGGCACTCTCACGATTTCAAACTCTGTACCATCTTTGTTGGCAACATGGACAGTGACAATGAGTGCATCCGCAGCAAGTTTGCTGGTGACACCAAGCTGTGTGATACAGTTGACACACTGAAGGGAAGGGATGCCAACCAGAGGGACCTGGACAGGTGTAAGAGGTGGGCAAATCTCATGAAATTCAAAAAGGCCAAATGCGAGGTCCTGCATGTGGGTTGGGGCAACCCCAAGCACAAATACAGGCTGGGCAGAGGATGGAGAGCAGCCCTGAGGAGGAGGAGTTGGGGGTGCTGGTGGATGAGAAACCCAGCATGAGCCAGTAGTGTGCACTAGCAGCCCAAAACGCCGGCTGCGTCCTGGGCTGTGTTAAAAGAAGTGAGATCAGCAGGTCAAGGGGGTTGGTTCTGCCTCTTTACTCTGCTCTGGTCCTGGAGTCCAGCTCTGGAGCCCCTGACGTAAGGACACAGATCTGTTGGAGCAAGTCCAGAGGAGAGCCACAAAAGAGGGCTGAAGCACCTATGAAGACAGGCTGAAAGAGTTGGGGTGGTTCAACCTGGAGAAGAGAAGGCTCTGGAGAGACCTGGTCTTCTGGTACCTGAAGGGGGGCCTACAGGAAGGATGAGGAGGAACTCTTTATCAGGGAGTGTAGCGATAGGACAAGGGATAACAGTTTTAAACTGGAAGAGGGGAGATTTAGGTTAGATATTACGAAGAAATTCTCTCCTGTGAGTGTGCTGAGGCACTGAGAGAAGTTGTAGATGCCCCATCCCTCATGTTCAAGGCCAGGCTGGATGGGGCTTTGAGCAAGCTGGTCTAGTGGGAGGTGTCCTGCCCATGGCAGGGGAGTTGGAACTCAATGATCTTTAAGATCCCTTCCAACTCCAACCATTCTACGATTTCAGTGGTCTCAGAGCCCTTTAGAAAGGAAGGTGAGGTACAATACATCTATTTTGGCCTTGAAGAAATGAAAGAGAAGAAGGTTTCAGCAGCAGAGCCAGAGGTCAAAATCCCCTTCTGGTGTGTGTTTTGGTGATGCCTGCGCCTGCTGCTGGAAGAAAGGGGCAGCCCTGCTCCACTGGTTTTCTGCCCCAGCCACATGCTCCTGCAGTTCCCCTTTGCCCAAAACTGGGCTCTTCTGCCCAACCAGAAAATTAAATTGACAGAAAAAATGGGAAGCTGTGAAGCATTTTCTGCTGGTTTAACATACTGAGCTGGTTCCTTGTGAGCTTAGGCAAATGCCAACAAAGCCCTGGTTTTGTACATTCTTAAACGGCAAACATGAAGTGATCTGTCACATTTTGAAAATATTTGCAATGACTCTACAGCTAATAGTGTAGCTGTACTTTCCTTCAAATAGCCCATTTTCAGATATAATCTTAAATTGAAGAGAGCCTGTTGGCATATATTATTACCGTACTAATAATGGTAGCTTTTGTTAAAGTATTTTTCATTCTTGTAATAATGACATGGCCAGTATTTAGCTATTCTGAGCATTACGTAAATAATGGTTGGGAATGTCCTTTTGGCAAATGTGACTGGAGATGGACAATGCAGCAGAGTTGGTATTTATCCCACATTTCAAAGGTAATTTTCACCATCTCCACTAAAAGCTATACTTGCTCCAAGCACATCTTGCTTGATGGAGGATAAGTTCTGCCATTTTGAGAGAGGTAGTTTTTATTTATAATTGTGCATGTGTTTAGCCACATGAGGCTGTCAGTCAATGAGACGAAAGCCCAGTAGGATTATTTCTGTAAGTGGCCAATTTCTCCCACCCTTTCCCTCCAAATCAAGGACAGATAAAAGGTCATGATTAAAACAGTGATTTTTTCCTAAATTGTAAGTAACAATTTGCAACTGTTTTTTACCAAGGTGTCAAAACTGTATTTTATCTTGGGGAAAGAGGGGAAGAAGTAAATTATAAGTTCTTGAAAATATTGGCAATTTTTCAAATGCTTGTGTTGAAATTTATTTTAATTATTGTACTCGTGTCAGTTCCTAGCAGGGGTAAAAGGGGAAAATAATTCAGTGCAGTATTATGCAGCTATGGATTAAGCAATTAATGGTGAAGCTCTGTATCCTATTAGTATATTTGAATTCATTATTGCAACACATTGTTTTATGAGCCAGTGACTAGTGGATTTAACCATTTATTTTTTAGTCAAAACAGAACAGAAGAATAATTGTCTTGCTGAAACACATCTTGACGTGTATGATTCTATCCAAGGAATTAACCTGAGACAGTCAAATAATGCAGAATATCATTAGGAAGTTATTTCATCCTAATAGTTTGGTTTTATGTGAGGTCAAGGAACTTACTGTCTGGGGGGGGTGCTGGCAGCTGTCTGGTGATCATTGCAACAGCTACCATCCCTAAAAGTGTTGAGAACTTTGGCACAATCAGCATTTCCCTGGAAAATATCTCAGTTGGCGTTGTGTGTGGTGTTCTTCTCTTGAATATGTGCTAACCACTCACAAGTCAGAAATAACACTTCTTAACTGATTGTGGCATGTAGATAATCACCAAAGTAAATACTTCCATGAGCAATCTGTGGGCTCAATTTTGTGTATAAGATCTTTTAACAATCACCAATTAAAAAGACATTCTCAAGAAGCACCACAGGGCAAATTACCTAAGCATGTGAGGATGTCACGGGTGTTCCTCTTTGCAGCTGACATTAGAAGTATACTAAGACCCTCATGGAATTTGGGCCAGATGTATCTTCATAAATACTATTTATGCTAAAGATTTTATTCTCAAATTAGGCAGGAAAGCAATATGCTGTCTTTCTATGTTAGGCAAGACATTTATCTTGGTAAAGAAGGTAAAATGGGTAATATTGTAATCTCAGTAGCTTCTGCTTTGCTATTTAGTGGTTTTTCTGTGGTGGTATGATTTCCATTTTGCCTTTTGTAATGCGTGATAAAATGTGTGCCATCTTCCACCACCACAAGGGATGTATAATTGGGTACTTTATCACTGATGATGTGAGTGGTACAAGTAACACTGGGTGGCTTCAGCCTGTCTTTGCACTACTACATGAGTAATCCACAAATTTGATAATGCACAGGGCCCATGAGTTGAGTAGAGCTGACTTTAAAGGATGGACAGTGAAATGAGTCTTTTCTGGATGTATTTTACAACTGTCAAAAGTCCTCTTAAAGAAAGATCCTGTGTTTGATACGTATGACTGGTTTTTGCCATTTCCTTTCGTTCTCCTGTGCTGAGTTATTGTGAATTTTAAATGTAAATGAAGTGCTTCCTCTATTTGTTTTTTAAATATGAGCAGAAGATGATGGTGCTGCCCTCCTTAGAAACTTATAGGCTGGCTAAGAAAATTGACTGTTTTTCTTGGTTGGGGTTTGGCTTTTTTGTTGTTGGGTTTTTTTTAAAGTATGCAACTACTTCTTTGGTAGTCAGTTTAAATTATAGGCAAGATGCTGAAGCAACCTCTTAGGTGTCTGTGGTTGTCGGTGGAACTGACAGCGTATTCTGCCACACTTCTGCTGCATACTGTTCTCCTGCTTTCTGTTTCTGGGTGAGTCACATAAATGCATAGTGCCAAGCTGTAGGACTAAGAGTGTAGCATGAGATAACTATTCTCAGGATTTCTCCAAAACATCCAGGGTGTTGATGTTGTGTAGATCTGTTGCTGTGAGCTGTTTATCACTGGGTGCCTGGATGGGGAGGAGGGGTAGAAGCAGAGGTGTTACCCAGGCTGCTTATATGAGGAAGGGTGCTCTGTCGTTTTCTTCTCCTACTTTTGATAGCCTGGATTCACTAAAAATAAGGCATTTCTTGGCTTAGCTCTTTTTAACTTGATTGATTTGTTGACCTCTTTTCAAATGGCAGAATGGAATTAGGGGGTTGTGGAAAGAGAGAAGCTTTGGGTGCCAGCTGAGAAGAATACTTTACAGGTCCTGATTTGCCATTTTACATAGATAGTGCGAGCTACAGGCCAGTAAGACAATTAAAGTGAAGAAACACACGTGGATAGGGTGTTGGGAACACTTGCAGAATGTTCCTATATAAAAATATAGACTGTAGACCATTTAAGGGGATGAAAAGAAGTGGAAAAAAGTAAATTTTTAGAGGCACAATCCTTTCCTTCCCATTTGCTGCAGGAGAAGGGAAAAAAAAAAAAAAGATAATTTGTTTCAGAACCTTTTCTGGAACTCTGAAATGATTTATAGACAAATTGTGCTGTATACAAGAGTTTTTCTGGCTGCCTTGCCAATGAATTAGTGGCCTATTCTACCAAAAAAAAAAAAAANGCTCTTTCTTTGTGCAGACAGTATGAAAGGAAAAAAAAAAAAAAAAAAAAAAAAGTTAGCACTTTCTTTGCAGCCATCCTAGGCTTCCATGATGTGGAAGTCAAATGTAAATTCTGGCTGGACTGGACCCTTATGGAGGCAGCGTTCAAACAGCCTGTGAGAAGAGAAGCCATTCAGGTTGTGAGCCTCTGCGTGCCTCAGAGTCCTTCGATCATTGCTGTAATTCTCTGAAAGCAAACTAATAAAACTTCCTATTGACTTGCACTTGTGTGTGCTTTGAGCAGTTATTTACAGTCTACCATCAGCAGATTAAAAGTCAATTAAAATCCATAGAAACAGCCAAAGTTACATACTACTCCTTGCTGGTAAAGATTTTTTTTAAAAGATTTTACATTAATACTTGCTGCTAGGTATTACTGAAGATGGTGAGTCAGATTTAGGCAAAGTCTGTGCGTCTTTAACTCTATAGATCTGCACATCTTTAACTTTACAGAAGCACTGCTAAGAACCTCTGATTCACTGTGCCTCTCACCCTCTGTAGAAATAGAAGAATTTATGCAATTAATTTAACTGAAATGGAGATGTTGAAAGCGCTCCAGTACTATCGTGATGGATGCTATTGCAAATGTGTAGGGAAAACAATAATCTTCATGATAAAATGATAGGTTTAATACTAGTACATTAGAATGGAAAATTAATTTTAGTACTGCTAATAGATTAAAATAAAGGAGACTTTGATTTCTATTCCTGATTTTCCCCAGAAGCCCCACAGATTAATTTGGTTCCGTCCCACGATTCAGGAGAGAGGCTGCATGGTGTTAGGGAGGCAGTGCTGGGCTGGGACTGCAGGGACCCCGGTTCTGTCAGCAACCTGCTCTGGGGGATTTTGGAGTATTTGTGGGTTTTTTCTTGAGTTTCCTCTCCATCTGTTTGCCTTCCATTCTTTTTGAGTCTAATCTGTTTATACCATTGAACTCTCAAGCTTAGTGCCCCTTTTTCATTTCTTTATAGGTATGTGCTCCAAGGACTATTATGCCATTGAATAGCCATGATACTTGTTCTAATATGTTACTCATGTAGATTGAAAGGATATAATCTACATTTCTGGTTACTGTTTTTATTTGTCCTTTCTTTTTCGTGCAACTTTTATCTTAGAATTTACAGCAACTACGGAAGCTGTGATTTTGTTGCGTTGCAGTGATTTTCAGGTATCAATCACAGAAGGCAATACTGATTTCACTGGTAAGATAGAAAGCCCAAGCACTGAGAAATTAGGAGAGCTGGAAAGAGGAAGGTGTAATTAAGGTAACTTGTGCAAACTTAAGTTAGTCCTCTTGTGGGTATGCGTGTTGGTAGGCTGCTGTATTTGATACACCATAACAATTCAGTTGATGGGAGACTGCAGAAAAGCCAAAAAGGAGTTGCTTTATCAGGGAGGAGTCGGAATAACATAGAGTAAATAAGGTCAGGCTTTTACAGAAAATGCTGAAAATAAACAAAATATGAAACAACTGTTTGAAAAGCAAGCAGAATCTATCTTGTGGGTGACATTTTCAGTAGAAAAGACTGGCATGATTTATTTATAGACTACCATGATACATATGCACAAGCCAACTGAATTAAGAGTGCACAGTCAACTTAAATCCCACAGTTCTCTCTTTCAGTTCTTTACTTTACAACCTGAATAGTGCTTATGAACTTCTGGGGAAAAAAAAAAAAAAAAAAAAGTCACCCTGTCCATTCTACTGATTGCTTTTACCCAGCTGGACTGATTTCTACCCCTCTCTGCCTACAGGGGTGTAGTTATAGGTTGCTGCCCTCTCATCACCCTGGAGAGATACAGAATTGTCAAGGTGCTGGGGAGGGTTTCCTAAACTGTTTTCCCGTGTCCACTAGCCAATTCATGGCTTGTCTATACTGGTAATGGTCTTCTTGCCTTAGTGCCTTTTTTCCCTGTAAGTTGGTTCTGGTGTCCATTTTCAGTGGATGCTGGCACTCTCTGCTTGTTTTCATCTCACTCTTTCAGACTAACAGTTAAAGTTTTTCATATTCCTCATTTGTGCTGCAACTGCCCTCAGCTATCTGCTCACGTTAGTCATTTCCCCTAGCTCCAGATGTCAGAAATCCTCCTCCCCTGGTTCTGGAGTCTTCTCGCTTTCCTGATGGTATATCCCAGCACCTCATTCCACTGTTGTTTTTAGCAATCTATTAAGTCTCTTTTTATTCTCTCCCCCACCACATTTAGCAGCTCAGCCAGGTTCCCACTCCATATCAGCATGGGCACTGACTACAAAAGAGAGCCCACCTCCCCGTGGTTGCCAGGGGCTCAGGGCCTCTCAGGGCTCCATCCTGGTCAGACTTAGGCATCAGGAATGGCAGGTATCTGCACACTGAAGATGGGATCTTACAATTACTTAATTTTTTTTTCAGCTGAGAATATTTTTTGAATTTTATCTATATCTGTAAAGATTCATGCATTTTCTAATATGTTGTTTGCCTAACTCACTCTCCATGTTCATATTGTTAGCACCAACAAATTAATTTACTAAGGTTGTTATATTAAGATACTGAAGTTCTTCTGCTTTCCTTTTCGTTACTATGTATACCTTCTAAAATCTGTCAAAAAATATGTCTTTTTGAAGCTATACAAAAATACCATTGCTTTCAATAGTGGTACCATTTCATTCTTGGAACATTGCATTGCTTTACTGCTTTCAGGATTGATTCAGCTACCTTCATCTACACTGAGCCCTGACTCATAACAATTAGCATTACACATGGGCTAAATTGATTTCTCAGAGATGCTTTTCTGAGAGGGATTTTACTTCACAAGCGTTCTCGCCAACTGAGGCTGCTCATGTGCTGGGGTTTTAGATGGCAGAGGGTCAGACTCTGTCCTCCAATGCCATTCAAAAAGAAACAAAACCAAACCAATGAGGTTTTCACTATTTTACTTGAATCAAGAGAGCTGTATTTCCAGATACAGTTAAGGTTTCTACATTTCTGAGTTATTGTAACATAAAATATTAACTGCCCTCCTAGAGCAATACACTTTCAGTTCTTTCTCATCGTATCATTTCTCTTTTTAGATATCTGACCTTTCTGTAATTCTTCTAATCTATGGAATAGTGCAATTTATCTTTTCTTTTACACATCATCTTACTTAGGATGGCTGAGTGGAGGGATGGAGGGGCTGCATATATCTTCTCTTTACTTTTTTCTGACTCAGTGTTTAGTCATTATTTTCAGTATCATTTAATCTGTGGAAAGTTTCCCTATACGTCAGGCGTATTTTAAACATGCAGCTGAGATCTATACTACAGTAAGCCCGTTTCAGATACGATGCTTAACAAAGGGCAGAGTTCAATCCTATGACATTTATGGAAGTAAAGCTTTTTCAAATGCTGTTATTTAACCAAATACCAAAACTGTGTATTCTTGTTTTGTTAAACATGCAAATCGACTTTCCCTATATACCTAGTTTACCTTAGAAGTCCATTTCTTGGTGTTGCCTACAGAAACATTTAAAAGTATTAGTTACATGATACTGTAAGTGTAAAAGTTACTGCAAGAATCCATTAAGTACTATTAAGCATGAGGATGCAACCTGTAGCTGAAGAAGTTCCAATGTCAGATATCCCTCTGTGCCTGTAGATGGTATGTGAGTATTATACATTTGTCTTCTCTGACCACTACCCAGTGCTGTTCAAGGCAGGTCTTTGAGCTGACCCAGTAGGCTTGCTACGAAATCAATACAGTTGGGTATGTCTACAATTATCAGCTGGTTGTAAGTCGATACCCACCTCTTGTTCTTCTGATGTATTTGTAATAATGCTTCCTGTCAGGTCTGTCATCCAGATTCCTTGTGTGTATGCATATGTACAAGAATTATATAAGTTTTTCTGTGAATGTCTAATACATCAAAAGTCTAGGAGGTCCTGAATCAGGGTGCACACAACTCATAGCAGTCTTCCCCTAGATTTCAGCGCATATTGACTCTTGAACTAATAAATAGTTTTTTTAAAGTTGTAGCCTCAATGTCGAAGAATTTACAGCAGGAGCATTAAAAAACACAGCAAACAACTGTAAGAATACTCTCAAAACGATACCATAGAAGCTCTGATTATTTTTTCTGCAGAAGTTTGCTATTAGCTTATTGAGAATGTTGGACCTATGAGTATTCAGTTTTCTTTAGCAAATACATTTGGATGTTTAATTGAATGTAGTGGGTTTTGTATGCTAATTAATGGAGAGCATTGGAGAATAGGTATTTCTTAACCTTCTTTGTTGCTGTGATTACTGAATAATGCTACTTATGGCAAGGTTGTATATGTGTGCATGTCTTGGGAGATGGATGGGGGATTGCTTTTTAACAAAGAAATGGAATTCCTTTTAACAGAATTAAATTGTGGCTCTAGACTTGCTACTTTAAATAACTTGCTGGTCAAACAGACTTTTATAAAGCATTAAATGCTGTTATGTTTAGCGAACATTAAATGCATTTTCTGAAAATGTTAATTTCCCGTAGGTTTTCTTGACTCCTCCTTGTTGCTTTTATGTGAGACTGGGTGGTAATCCATCCGCAGACACCAGAAGTCGGGGTTTTCTGAGACTGCTCTGGTGCCCAAGTTTAGCAGTACTGTTGTCCTCTCCTATGGCTTTTACCTCTGTTCTCATGAAGAGCTGCCCAAAGAAATGGTTGACCTTTCTTTGATTGCTTTTCTGGTGGTGGGAGGAGGAAGGGGTTAGCATGTTCAAATTCCCTTTATATAGGTACATCTCCAACACCTACAAGCTTGAAAAGTTTGATTCTTACCATAACTGTGTTAGTATGTGTGGAGGTTTTATGGCTGCAGTTTTTCAGAGTATTGCAGAACAAGTCAGGCTGGAGGTGACCTCAAAATATCATCTAGTCCAGCCTTTCTTATTAGAGGATTTTAAGCTGAGATGTTTCTTGGGCATTCCACCATGGCAAGCAGTTGTGTGTATGAAGAAAAATAAGTTTTAAAACTGAATGCTACAACTAGTGCTTGTCCTCAAGTCAGACAGTACTGTAGGCTATGCTCCATCCCCACAGTCTTTAGAAAATTTGAATGAAATATGAGTGTAATCTTGAACATTGTCTGTATAGCTCCTATTAACTTGCATTGGCTACTGATTGTACAATTTTTGTGCTGGTCACTTCGATTAGCCTTGATCATTTGGAATAAAAAAATCAATTCATTCTCCTGGTTTTAATTTTGATAATTCAAATTTACAGTGTTCTTCATCAGCTTTGTTTGATGCTATACATAAATCACGGTTATAGAGGAAGCCAATTCCTGAATGAAAAGTTTAAATTTTCTTTTCTTTTTGGCTACAACCATGTAAAGGAATCATCATTTGGGCAACTAATACGCCTAAGTATCCTTCAAAATGAACTGTGATATATTAGAGCTGTTCAAACGTCCTCACAAATCACTTTGCCTTACAGCTTTGATGCTGAAATATGTGAAATGATGTCTGATTTATGCCACTGATCCTTCTTTTAGATAGTTAAGTGTTCTTGCTTAATGTTATTAAATAAGTTCAAAGCGGCAAATAGGCCATCCTGGGCTGAGGACATTTGAAAAATGGCATTCTCAGCAGGCTGCATATGCAATATGTGTTCTTTAGCTATTTCCTTTGCTTTTCTTTTGTGTACAGCAAGCTACTAGGACTTTCTCCCATTTATATCTTTGCTTACAATAATTTTGGTGGAGGTTTTTTTTCCCTCTTGCTAGCTTTCTCCTAGGCTTTGATTTCATTGGGGTATTTTTTGGAAGTGGGGGTGAGTAGAAACGTCAGGACAATACAGCAAAATGGGAAAGATACCAGTTTCCCCTAACATGTGCAAGTAATGGTATAAAACAAATTGTGTGACCTAGCTGAAGCAGTATGAGGAAAAAAAAATCTCTGAGGGTCAAATTCATACTCCTTAGAGTAAGTTTGACTACTTTTAATGAAAAACTGTTGATATGTTGTGATTTCTGTTTTAAGAGGCAGAAGGAAAGAGAGAGATGAGAAAACTCTTGATTCTAAAATATTTATGAGTGAAAATATTCCAAACTTGCATCAGAATACCAAAGAGCAAATCTCTCCAGGCATAAGGGTTGCATAGGAATCACATCAGCTCTAAATTTAGTAAACCTTTTAATGGAAATGTCACAGAGTTTAGACACAAGATTTAGGGATTTCAATATGTTATATGAGCTTTATAACCAATATTATTCCTGTGAAATTTCAGTAGGAAATATTAAATCAGCATTTCTAGTCTGGTATGATTCTTGTTGAAGAAACGAGAGCCATCTCGGTCACCTGGTTCTGAAGAAGAGACACTAGCTAGAGAGAAGTTCCCAGCACTGTGCCTTCAGCTATGCCAGCCCCTAAACATCGAGGTTTAAGATATAAGACTGAAAACAAAGGTTAAATTTGAACACAAGACACTATCTTAATATCTCTCTACTTGTGTTGACTTTCATGTCTAGATTTGGGAGCTGAAAGTTGACAACATGATTGTGTCCTCCCTTGCAAGCCTTCCTGGGTTAACAAGTTTTATGTCTCTCCTGACTTACATAGTTGTAGAGTACAAATGTAAATGAGTTTCTGTGGTCAGTCCTTCTTGATACCTAATGGTGGGGTTTTTTGTTCACAACTCATTGTACATGGATGGCATTAAATGATATGAGGCTGTTTCTGGAGCTGACTGCACTGGACACATAGTATTTCCAAGTGACCTCAGCAGACTAAGCTGGCTGTTCCCATCATAAATTGCTTGCTAGAAGTTCCTGATAAGTTTTTATAAAATATTATTATGGATGTTGGTTACACATACATTTATGGAAGCTTGTGGTTACTGTTATCCTACAAGCTTTTCAGAGAGACCACTGATGACAAACCAGTAATGCAAATTAGTCAGTTTCGGCCTCATGAAACTTGCCATCAGTTTCAGATAACTGCTACTGTTGGTGGCATAGATAAAGATACAGGTACTCTTCTTGGTAAAGAGGTTAGCCACCGCTGAGTTCTAGTTCTCCAGTTGGTCTGTTTACATGTGGCTTAGCCGTAATGCATACTACACTCTTCAGTAAAGCCTAATTTGAATGATCCTGTGTTGGTTCGTGTTAGCTGCTGGGTCCTTCTCCCTTTTCTCAGGAAACTTGGACCTTCCAAAAGGTGATGTCAATATCACTTTTGATGTCTTGATTTGTTTGTTTTATACAATTATACTGCTAGTCCTTTTTCCTAGTCAAGACAACTGTGAAAAAAAGCAGTGACAGCAATCTCTAAGAACACCTTTTTTCTGAGGTCCAGTCCCCAACAATACAGCCATCAGATTGTCTTGGAGAGAAGGCCAAATGGGTTGCTACTAGATGTGCTGTTAAAGCCCTTATTTCTTAATGCTCACTGAAACTGAGATTTGTCTGCTACCCAGGTATGATAACACTGTACTAGAGAATGAGAAGGTTTGGTGTAAGCAAGAGAAAACTGGCTGAAGTCTGTTACTGTAATATTTTAAATTCCCAACATTTCTTTGTTTAGGTTTTCTGTCATTTACACAGCCTATGAAGTTCTCAGTCTTCCAATTATTTGCCTAGTAAGCTTCCATAAAAAAAAGACTGGGGCGATGGAAATAAAAGTAATAATACAAATATTTAAATGTACAAGAATATTTTTAATTAATAAATAGGTATGTTTCTACTTGCTTTTCCAATATTTCTGTATAGCATCCTAAAGAAATCTGCATGAGAAGGATAGAGGCAGAGGTACATCAGTGGGTTGTTTTGGTGGCTGTATCTGCTGCTCTTAATGCTAGCCATTTAATTTTCCTTTCACCTGCTTCATAGAAGTAATTAGCTTGGGATTTAGGATGTCTGAATTGATAGTCATTCTCTGCTGTGAAAAAGCATAATCATTGTTAAATCATTTGATATCTTCTTTATTTAGGGTTGGGGAGAAGGGGGCATACACTAAAATAACTTCTTACTTGTGTGGTTGTACCCATATTAAAGGGTAGGAGGGATTCAGGTACGGCTGCAGCTTTAAAGAGAAGCTGAAGATAGAGATGCTTCAGAGGGATTAAAACAAGTGCTCCCATTCCAGACTTAGTGCGAAGTAGTACAGTATTCTGGTTATGTTCCCAAAGGGTGCAATTTGCAATTATGTTTTCACAATGATGTTACATTCATGGGGAGATGGGTTGTATTGTTTTTCATGTTTGCTTTTTGTATTTATTTTAAAAGAATAAATTTGTAAATAATAAATGAAAACACAAGAGGTGGTGAGAAGTGGGTTTTGTAGTGGGGGTTGGGGTTTTTTTGGGGTTTGGTTTTTTTTGATGTTGTTGGGAAGCTGCATTTCTGACACCCAAATGACTCTAAGTGTTGGACTTTTGCCATATATGGACCGACAGATCTCATCATTAGCGAATGCCAGAAAGCAGGAGAGCCAGGGAGAGAGAGTGTGCAAGAAGCAGCTTAGTTTATTTCTGCGGTGTCACATCAATCTGCCCGGTTAAGTGATTGAAGGGGAGAAACACAGGCTGCAAAAGAAACTGGGCCCTGATTTGTTCAGGGTCACCAGCAGTGGTTTGAAACCATCTTGTTTGCAGATACCTCTTTCATGTTATTAGGCTGTCAATTGAGTGACTTTGTAAGATTTATGGCTTGAAGCTGGAGCGTGTGTGTGTGTGCAGCGATGGCAGTGATGGTCAGCGGGCGGCGGCAAACAGAGATGTTATTGAGAAGACAGTGATCCATGCCTGCCTTGATTGAGCTTTGCAGCCTTTTGTCTAGTCCTCGTTAACCTCCTTATGCGTGTTGTTTCACATGCTGCATAAGGAGCTCAAGCAGAAGGTGAAGCAGCAAGTGCTGAAAGGTTGCTTATAACAATATAGCCCCACAGTGGA
Organism: Pedionomus torquatus; assembly: GCA_013398155.1. Lineage (NCBI taxonomy): Eukaryota > Metazoa > Chordata > Aves > Charadriiformes > Pedionomidae > Pedionomus > Pedionomus torquatus. The sequence continues at coordinate 296,925 of VZRU01015232.1, forward strand.
CTCAGTGAGGACTTACTGACTGTGTAATAATGGAATAAAGCTGTTTACTGGGTAGGTCCCAGGTTTAACTTGCTAACGTCTTTCAAATAGTTTTATTTACTGCAGTGTTGTCAAAGCCATTGGTAACCTTGTAGGGAAATGTGAAAGAAAATTGAGACAATACTGGCTTGTATTGAAAGTGAAAATGGTTTGGGTTTTCTGTTTGTTTGTTTTTTTAATAAAAAAAATTACTCTATCCAAAACAACATTTAATTTGACTTAATTTTGTCTGTGTATTAGTAGTAATAGACTTTATTTTGAATAAGTTTAAAACTTTTAAAACCACTGGATTTTGAGAACCTTGACTATTACTATTTTATTTATTTAGAAATTGGTTATAATTCAGAAAATAATGCTTTCTTCTCTTCTGTTTATATAATTCTTAGCTGTGCCAAAGTCATGGCAGGTATTTTAAAATACATGTAACAAAGTTGTCAGAAACTAGACTCAGTTTCAACTGTGGTGATTTAAAGTCAACACGATAGAGTCCAACAGTATGAGAGCTGGAAAACCTTTTTGAAATAATTGTCACAGGCTTCTCCCATTTGGAGGTTTATGAGAGAAATAATTTATTTGTAATTATGTATCCATAGGTTAAAGGAATAAATAGAAATTGCTGTTCTGTTGACATTCAATTAAAAATCAAGCTATATTACTGGTCTGGCACAATTTGTATGTTGGCTTTCTGTTTTCAGCCTAGTCAAATTAATTAACTTCGAAAAATACACATGGTCATAAAAGCTTTGTAAGGGTCTGCTAACACCTTTGGTATCATGGTAGGTTTCATGTACTTGACCATGAAATGCAAGTGCTGCTTCATGAAGAAACACTATCACACTGTTGTTTGTTAATTGATGTAGTTGTGTGAAAGCTTACAGTAGTTCTGCAGAATTGAAAAGGGAGCTAATATTTGTCTACCGGACTGTTTCCTCCCTCCCAAACTTGAAAATTACACTCTTAGTGGTGGAATTCCTTACTGCATCGCTTTCATAGCCATTAAGAATTTTGTATTACATAGTGCATAACTTTCAGATTTTGTTTCAAAACTTTTTAGATTTTTTTTTGTGTTTTTTTTCCTGTTTTTTGTTTGTTTTGTTTTGTTATGTTTTTTAAAAACAACAACAACAACCCCCCAAATCTTTACCTGGTTCCTTTTTTTTTTTTTTTCCCTGTTTTTAAGTCAAGAAAACACCTGTTCTTTTCATCTGTGATAACTCTGCATGTTTTGACCCTCAAGTAATCTAATATGTTTTAGTATAAATGGGATCTTGGTTGTGTAGACACAGAGATGCCGTTTTTCCTCAATATCTGCAAGGATATTGATGAGAATCTGAGGTTCTTAAGCTGACTAGAATATTGCTTTCAGTAGAAAATTCTTTACCAATGTCCTGTCATCATTCCTTGAGAAAAGATGATGCTGTAAGGCACAGAATGGGGACTTGGCAGACTGTCACCTTGTCCTGTGCCTGGCATGGTCACAGCCATGCTGTGTGACCTTGCACTAGGCCTATGCTCCCATCTGCTCTCTGTACTCCTGCTGCAAAATGCATGATGTGTTGGAGAAATACTACAGATTATTTTCCATTCAAGGATCCTAGGCAAACTGCACTGTGAATTATGCTGCAAAGTTAGTAGTTAATGTGATGGATAGAATATTTTCAAATGAAAATTTTGATTTCTTCCCATCCCCCCACCCTGTCTTCATTTTTGGTCAAAAGGTAAATGAGGTTTCGAGAGTTTTTGAGAAAACTGTTAACATTTATCATGAAGTGATTAAATTCTGAATTCTACCAAAAAAGTTATTTTAACTACTTTTAAAACTATGAAGTAATCTGATCAACATTGAGAATTACAAAGGAGACGCTTAAGAGATACTGCTTGGGCACACAGAAATGGTGTCAGGAACGACAAATGTCAACCAGAGTCAAAAGGCAAGGAGCTGCAAGGGCAGGCTGGTGGGCAGCCATCTAGGCATGAGCCAGCAGTGCCCTGGCATCAGGTACGGCCAGTGACCCCTTGGGCTGTATCAACAGCGGCACAAGTGATGGGAAGCAAGGGATGATCATCACTTGTTAGATCATACCCAGAATGTCATGTCTAATTTTGGCCCCCCAGTACAAGAGAGTCATCAGCAAACCAGTATGAGTTCTGCGGATGGTCACTGTGGTGGTTGGATGCCAGAGCACCTGCCTTGTGAAGAGAAGCTAAGGGAGCAGAATTGCTTCAGCCTGGAGCGAAGATGGCTTTGGGGGTCCTAACAGCAGCCTGCCTGGTCTTATGGGGAGGGAGTTGAAAGGACAGAGCCAGTGTCTTCAGGTTGATGCATGGTGGGAGGCAAAAAAAAGCAATGGACACAGGTGAAAACCAGAGCGGTTCAGGCTGGATGTGAGGAGGAACATCTTCATACAGGACAGTCAGGCGGTGGGGCAGGTTGCATGGAAAGGCTGTGCAGTCGCTATCCTTGGGGGCTTTCAGGATGCAACAGGATAAAACTGAGCTGACCCTGCTTTGTGCAGGAGGCTGGACTAGAGACTACCTGAGATCCCTTTCAGCCCAAATTATTCAGAGAAGGGAATCTGTGATCTTGTCAGAGGAATTGGTACAGATCTGTTATTCAGCATCTCACATCTGCAATTTTAAGAAATTCTTCAGAGAAACTTACTGATGTTTGTTGCGCTGACTAGCAAATATGATTCCTGGAATAAATAATATTCTGCCTGTTAAGAAACATTAAATGTAGAGTTTGGGAATAATTCAGTGTGTTTCTAAAACAGTGAAAACTCTTTTAAAGATAAAGTGTTTGGAAAGGAGAAAAGAAACTGTATACTACATCCTTATTTTGGGCATACCTGTTTTGCTTTTTCACTTGATTTGGTCAGCTCTTGAAAGCTGTCCTGTCTTTAAATCCATGTTGGCAGCTACAATAGTGCTTTGTTCCTCGTTTTAAATATTTTCTGCCTCTACTTTTCAGTTGCTCACACTTAGGTGAAATTAAGAAGTCTAACTGTTGGGTATTACCTTTTAGACCTGCTGAAATAGCTCTTCCTGCTTGCATCCTTATGGTCTCATTAAGACGATGCTCACAGCATGCCTGGCTCTAGTGAATATTTGCAAACCTCATTTGCCTACATTAAAGACAAAAAGCTTAAAAAAAATTGTTCTTGAGCAATAAAAGGTTGAGTTTGTTGGTATCTGTTATCACAGAGCTGGTGTCTCCCAAGGCAAGGGCTGAATGCCGTCCTTGGAGTTCAGTAACTGTTGAAATGCTTCATCCCAAGCCTTTTTCCAGTGCTGCGATACTACATTTGGTCTGTGGTTTTAAAGTGTGAGAGCTGCAAAAATCAGTGAGAAGTGAAGGTATGTGTGCTGTTACAGCAAGCCTTGTACATGAAGGACGTAAGTATGCAATATTATCAATTCCGTTACTTTTTTTTTAAATACCAATAGAGCTTAGGAATTTTAAAAATTATTATTTTATTTTAATGAGTTCCATTTTCTGAGTCAATTTATGGTAGCTCATCATAAAGCAAGACAGAAGGTCTTAGGAGCGAAACCCAGATTCCAACAAGTGTGAGTCATCACAACCTTTACAGTAGTGACTCAACTGGTTTGCATTCTCTGTACTTAGATTTTCAGGTTGAGACTTCAGTTCCCTGGGGATTTAAAAAATCCTTGACCTATTCTGTAAGATTGAGGTCATGCTTTAATGCCAGCCAAAATTTCTATTATCTCTCTACTTCATTTATGGATTGTGCTGTGCTTCAGCTGTTCACCTGTCCACCACAGGTGGCTCATTCCATTGTTGAGTTGAAAAAAAATATAACATATATATATATTTAAAGCACGTTAGAATCACTTTACAATGAAAGATGGCATGTGAATTGGAAGTAATAATAATGTTACGTTTTTATTCAACAAAATGAAACTAGAACTAATTGCAAAAGAATTAATCACAGGTGATGTAACTGCCATGTTAATGATAACTGCTTGAAGATTACTGAGCTCTACTATAAATAGATAGTAATCTTGTGGATTTCCAACCCTTATTTACTCTATTTAAATCTCATGGTACTAAAGAACTGGGCCAAAAGACTTAAGATGGGAGCTTTTCCCTTAGAACTATTGAATTTTCCTGACGCAACAGTTCTTAGAGAACTCTGTCAGTTTACATACATGTACCATGAAAATAACCTTTTTCATTTTATTTAGATCATCTTGATACCCGTGTTACTCTTCTTACAGGAATGAGAATCCATTAAAAAATGACAGTCTTCATTAGAGGGATAGTTTTCTTGTTGAAATGTCAAGACAGAATCATCAAATTTTTAAGAGAAATTTTAGATTAGCTTTTTTGATGGAATCACTAATGGAAGTCAAGAAAGGAGAGTAAAAAGATGGGTATTTATCTGAAGATGGGTAAAGTGCCTCTTCATTTAATGGTTTGGGTTGGGTTTTTTTTTCAGCTGTTCAGACTGGTAGGAATCCAAAAGATTTATAAATTTGTGCAAAACTGTTTCTTCTCTACCTAAATATTTTTGCTCTTTTTTTTTTGTCTTGTAAAACTTTTATCCCAAACTTCATGGAGAGGAGGACTACAGAAAAACAATTTGTTCGTCTGTGTTCAGTTTTGGAAAGTTTCTTTGGATACTTGTCACTTTACCTGTCAAAGCAATAACCTGAAATGTTATAGTTGTGGGTATTTGAATAGATACGGGGCTTCTGTGTCAGGAATGTTCTTTCTATTCCTATGAATATATGATCAGCTTTCAAGCCATTTTTACCCCCTAATTAATATCTAATCAGCCTATAAAAATACATTTTATAAAGTTCATTAGAATTACTTAAGTTTTTCCACATCAACCCTCTAGTGCATCCACTCTTACAGAGCTTGCTCAAGCCTTGCACTGGGCACAGCAATGACATTTTTTCTCTCATCTGTCTCCCAGGGCAATAGATCATAAGCCATTTCACTCTTAGTTTGAGTAGGTAACCAAACCCTCAGATGTATCATTCCCAGGTGGTACTCAAAGTCTTCCTGGACTAGATATGCATTGTCCATACAGTAAGAAATGATGTTGCACAGAGAACAGTATTTCCTAGTTTTTGAGAGGTTGACTTTGCGATTCTCATCGTTAGCTTTTCTCTTGCTATCTTCAGTTTTGCTGTTTAGGTTTTTTGTGCAACTGAAGCAATACTTCACAGCTTCCAATCACTTTTGTGTGTTCCATTAGCTGGAAAAGTTATTGCACATAACTGGATGCACTGGTGATACACTTCTACTAAAAGGATAACTCAATAGATATTAGACTATTATATGGTGTGGGTAACCTTTTTCACTTTTGATCAGGGTGCCTCGTTCAAAGAACACCGGGATCTGACACTGCTTGGCTTGTTAGAGCACAAAATGAAAATGAAAGCACTGGCCAAGAGTTTTGGATTTTCTTGTTGCTTGAATTACGACTAATGCAAGAAGCATTGGCACCATTCAGACTAGGAGGGAGCAATGCATATTTATGCTATGCACAGGTGTTGCAATAGAAATTAGAGAATGTTTTACCTTGAATTTCCCTCTAATAGTGTATGTAGGCCTCTTCCAAACTGCTGAACATTACTGAAGATATCAGTGAGCACTGTGAATAAGTTTTCCTTCGTCTCTAGCAGGGTTAACCAACCTGTAGTCTGTGGGCACATGCAGCCTACCAGGGCAATTCATCTGACCTGTTGGTGGTCTCTGTTGTGTACCCAGAGCCCGTTTCAGCGGCTGGATGACTTACTGTGGTGGTGGTAGGTGACACGTAGCAGAAGAGATGTGTGGCATATGGCCCCCATACCTTTATGAGAAAGCTCTTAATCACTTATGTAGGTGCAAGATTGGGCTGTGCTGTTCTAGAAGATAGAGTTTTGGGCAGAAGATTTTCTAGCTGGCCATTGTCAAAAGTTTCTCTCTTTGTGTGTGATGTCTGGTCTCCAATCAGGTGAATTTTTTATTTTTTATTTTTTTTNTTAGTCCATGGTCATGTATTTGAACACTTTTGGAATTTGCTGTGTGCACGCACTGAAAATTCCAATTGTCTTTCCGACGTTCATTCACCTAGCTATTAGGATGTTTTGAAAGACTGCTTGCATACTCCACAACAATTTTCACTTCCACTTTTTCTTTCTGTGCATCAGTGTGGGTATAATCATTGCAGTGTCCATATCTACCACAGTTTAAGGTTAAAGTCTGGAACCAGTCACTTGGTTTTTTGTCTATAAAATATATTTTCCAATGGAATTTTTCTAGTGGAACCATACGTTTCTGTTGGAATATGTCAAGTTCAATAGTTTGAAATTGCACAGCTTTTCTAAAGGATAGGAACATTGTTTCCTGCTCAGCTAAGTTTGAGAATTTTGAGAAAAACTGTATGCAGATCTCTTATGTGCTGTAGTAATACAGAAACCTACTAAACAAGAGAAAAGTTGCTTTTTCATTTGTTGCCAGCATAAACAGGTGTTTTGTCCATGGAGAATTGTGATAAGAGAGCTGGCTGCTATAAAGCTTTTTTGCTATTTTATATGCAATCAGTAGCAATTTTGTCTTTTCTTGTAGGATATTTTGGTTAACAGTAGTAGGGGCCATGTCTTCTAAAGGTCTCCAGTTGTGTTGCATGAGTTGAGAGTTCAGAAATGTTATAAATCCTAAAGTATTTCTTTTGGATGTGATGTTGGTGTTTTTATAATAATATCAAGCCTTTATATATGGTACCCATCATTCTATAGCACCTCAAAGCAATCTATAGAGTTATTAGAGAGAAAAAACCCTCCTTTCTTTTCATTTCCTGCACACATACCCCCTTCCCCAAAAAGGAGGGGGGAACTCCAAATATATGGGTAGTGATTGTTTCCTCAGCTAATTTTATTCTGTGTGCTTCAGTTTCCCTCTGCCATGTCCCCCTCTGTCAGACTGCTTGGAAGAGAGCAAGGAGGAGGAAGGGTTCAGAAACTCCCAGGAAGGAAGCAGAATTAATATTGTGAACTCCCATGTGCTCTCAAGCGTCCAGACAAGATCCTATCCCTAGCCTGTTTGCGTTAAGCTTTGTGGATTTGCAGGGACTGTGAAGGGAAAAGCCTGAAGCACTCACTCCAGCAAATACTCTTCTCAAAACCATCCATAGATCTAAACAGGATTTAATGCTTGTACAAAGTGGAACTCTCTCCTATGATGTTTAAGGGCTTTCAGAAAAGGAAGCATGTTAGAAAAGGAGGAGGATGGGAAGGTTTGCTGAGCACAGAATTGCAAAGAAAAATTTCTAGTATATAACCTGCATGAATGAAAAGCAAGGAATGGTAAATTAATTTGAAGTGCTGGCATGGTATGCAGGTTTGTTAGGCCATTTCAAACAGGGTGTTTGGTGTACAGCACCAGTATAACGCACATATCATCGGAGTGCGTGATCAGATGGTCTAACCTCTACTACAAATAGAAGTAAAAATACACCAAGTAAGTCATCCAATGTTCGAGCTATTAGGAACTGTGCAAAGAACTCAAAACAATTCAATTAAGTATGGAATATTTCCATGATGTCTTTAAGTGGCAGGAAACCAATGTGATTCACGTTTCATGCAACTGTAGGATTATAGAATAATGTAGGTTGAAAGGGACCTCTGGAGATTGTCTCATCCAACCTCCTGCAGCAGGTTGATCAGGGTTGTGTTCAGTGGGGTTTGGATGTCTGCAAATATGGTGACTCCGCAACTTCTCTCAACCTCTGTGCCAGCATCTGGCCACCCTTCTGGTAAAGAAAAATATCTTTTTTAATACTTGACTGGCAGTTCTGTTGCCCCCTGTCCTATTGGTGTGTGTCTCTGAGAAAACGCTGACTCTGCCTTTTGTCTCCCTTCATCCTGGGCAGTTTTAAGCAGCAACTCTGCCTCCAGGCTTCCCTTTGCTTTCTTTTCTTAATGTTCAACAGACCCTGTTCCCTGAGCCTCTCCTTGCATGCTGTGTCCTCCAGTGCCCAACCATCTTGCCAGCCCTGCACTGAACTTCACTTAGGTGTATCAATGTCTTGTGCTGGGAAGCCTGAAGCTGGACATGGTGCTCCAGGTGGGGTCCTGCAAGAGCCTCCGGGCGACACTTGTGTTTGCACAGCCCGGGAGGCTGTTGGCTTGCTTTGCTGCCAGGGCCATGCCAGCTCATGCTCAGCTTGCCATTCAGCTCCCTCAGTTGCCCTGACCCTCCAGAAATGATACAGCAGGACCTTGCTGTAATACCAGCCAGCTCCCTCAGGTGAAGTTCATCTGGTCCTACTGTACGTGTCCCATTAGCTTAGGTCATCCCAAACTTGACTTTTGTCTGCTGTGGGCACTGCTTTACACTTGCAGACAGCAAGTAGGCTTGGAGACCTGGGAGGTCTGAGAGCAAACTTTAGCAGTGTAAATGAGGCAAAAAATGGGTTGTGTACTTCAGTCTTTTCCATGCCCTGTGTCACTAGCTCCTCTATCTGCTCTGGAACTATACTTTCCTACTGCTTAGGTACTTACAGAACCTTTTCATACTGCTTTTCACATCTTTTGCTAGTTCCACCTCAAGCTGAGCTCTTTGAGCTCTTAACATTTCTAACTCCTTCCCTGCATGCTCTGGCAAGGTATCTGCTTGTCCTGTGTACCTTCTTCCATTATCTTGTGTTTGAGGAGTTCACTCTTCCCCCATGCTGGCCTGCTGCCACCTTTGCTCAACCCTCTGCACAGAGGAATAAACTCTTATGTCTGTTGAGGAGATCGTGGTTTTGGAAATCTCCTTGAGCCCCTTTGCTTTCCAGGGCAGTCTCCCTGGGGTCCTGACAAGCAGATCCCTGAACAGGCTGAAATCTGCTCTCCTTAGCTCCAAGGTTCTACTATGTCTTCCTCACTTCTCTGTGAATCTTAAAATCCTGAATGTCACGATCACTGTGGACAAGTTTCCCCTTGACTTTCACATTCCTGACAATTTCTTGCTTATTCTTAAGTAACAGGCTGAGCAGAGTGTCTTTCATGGTTGTCCATTTGATTAGTTCTTTGGATGTTTTGCAGAAAGTTTCAAAATATGTCGCTAATGGTATATACATTCCTAAGAGAATCAAGGACTTTAGTTCTGTTTAAATGATTTAATATTTGTACTGTGTTAGTTGTAAAGTGAATCAATAAAATAATGCACAACCTCTGTGCATGTCAGCATTAGAAGTACCTACAGATTAATTAAGTTTAGCAGAACAGTCTGAAAGGTTCTAGTTACTGGAATGGGATGGAGAGTTTTGCTTGTTTTGTTTTTATCTTGCAGGGGAAAAAAGTGACTTTGGTAGGCAGACCCTTTTTGTCTTTCTTTGACGAGTGTTCTCACTTGAGTTTTCAAACCTTTCTGTTTAAGCATTTAGAAATACAATAATACCAAACATACATTACATATACATAGGCACAAATGCAAAAAGCCTCTTTTGTCATGTGGGAGTCGGCACCTTGGTATCCTACAAAAGCTGGTATACAATAGCTACACGTTTAGACCCTCTACTAGTAACTTTGCTATTGGAGATTATCTTCTTTGGAGCACAGCTGCTTTTCATGGAGTGTCTTTGATGTACTTGTGCTGTGTTGGTCAACCACCTTATCTGTAAGGACAGTAGAAGCCATAACATCACTGAATATGCCAAGTTTTTAGATTGCTGCTATTGTACTAGTGTTTGCTTTAGGTTTTTTTGCATAATCATTTTTAGCATTCACTGCCCGCTGATCTGATAAAACCTGTGTGCTAATAGAATTACAGTTAGCGATTAGCAAAGTTGTCTTTGTTTTACACCTTCTTCTCTCTTTATGAAAGAGGACTTTAGTACAGATGCTGTGACTTTTTTTCCTCTGCTTCCTCCCACACTGTAACAGAATTTTAGCCTGTGAAGTCTTGCTTTGTTATTACATGAATATGGACAAGGGCATTCCTCCCTAGACATTAAAAGAAAAAAATGTGTAAGGACTCATCTTTCTCCCAGAAGTTTAGTTGAGAGTATGCACTTTCAAGGAGACTAACTCAGGCTGTGCAAATAGTTAAAGGTTTTAAATTCAGGTATAGTTCAAATAAGCGATCAAGTGGTTTTTTTTTTATCCAGGTCCTTAGAGTTTGAAGTGTGCTGATAGAAATCTTATTCCAATGTTTTCTGTCACAGGAAATTTTGTGTTCCAGGTTCTGGGAATTAAGGCCGAAAAATCCTTTCATCAAACATTTCAGGGTTTAAAAACTTGTACAGGCTGTAAAAAGTTATTAATTTATTTTGCTAATATAGACTAATTAATACATCTTCACTCTCAGTGTTTTCCATGAGCAAAAGTAATATTTTAATTCTGTCCTTATGCAGCCAAAATGCCAAATGATGCTCCAAATGACTTGTTTCCAGCTTGCTGGGTAAAGCTTATTCTAGTTGTGCATTTCTAACGATTTTGTCCCAGTGTGCTAATGAAGGGTTAAACTAGCAGCAAATTTTCCATCATCTGTCCATCCCTGTTAAAAGGATGTAAACTGTAGTGTGAAGTAAACCTGTCTACAACTGGCACACGACAAGAGAACACCACCTCTGGTATGAAAAGCATTGGTACACTACCACATTTGAACAGGAACTCAGAAGAAATAGTGAAGTTTTAGATATTTTAACATTTTGACCTTTTTCAGAAAATGAACATATTCTCCAAAGCACAGAATATGTTGAATCAGCAGCAGGCAATGTGAAACCAGATTGTGATGTAATCTTCAAGAAAACCGTATTTGTAATAAGGTTAATTAAATTTGCTGCAAGCTTGTGACAAGCGTGCTGTAAGTTTGCCAGTAAATCTGGTCTTGCTTTATCAAACTGAAGGGCAAGAATTTAAAAAAAAAAAAAAAAAAAAAAAAGACAGAAAAAGTGGGGGGTGGGGAGAAAAAGCTTCCCTCCTCCAGATCAAGTAGTGTGTTGCCAGAGGACATGCAGACTGGCAACAATAACTAATACGTTATGAGAGGTTGAACAAGTTTAAATGGGATTTGTCTCTGAATTGAAAGGCATATTGTAAGAAATTTCTTTGTCTCCTTGTGATGCTGTTAAATTGAAAGCGCGATGGGAGGCTTCAGTAGAGGCAACAAAGGTTGAAATGATAGCCTGCTGTTTGCAGCAAGCATCATGGTTCCACTGATGGTCCAGACATCTGGTAACAACAGCCACTCCTTGTCAGGTTTTGCCCCACACTGGGAGCCTGAGCACTTTGGACTGTTTAAATCATCAGACTCTTCTAGCTCAGTATGCTCTGCATCAAGAATGTTTATGTAATAAAACAGAGCTAATTAAACATTTCAAAGGGAAACATTATTTTAACTCTAATTAGATATGATTACGGTTTCCTTATGCCCATGCTGGATTGGTAATGAAGCTCTCTTGTTTCTCCTCCGTACTGAATTCTGCAGCATTGTTGTTTCAAAATAATTTTTGCATCTGCTTAAATAGGCTTTGTATTCCCCTTGCCTGAAAACATTTAGAGTAACAGCATATGACTCTGTGACACATGCGGTAAGTTGATACCCCTGGTAGTCAGGGAAATAAGAAAATACCCCTCACTTTAAATGTCTGAGAGTGTTCCAGATACCCATGAATGCTGGCAGGTGGGTGCAAGTGATGTACGTAATGTCTGCTTTCCAGCTATTTGTGCTGTGATTCAAACTTTTCATAATTATTAAATCTAGTATGAGTGGTGACAGTCAGGTCAGAGCTGTTATCACGTGCACAGATGGACATGGGTTCTGTGACCTTCGTGGAAGTCCATCGTTAAACAAGGCACTTGTCACAGGCAAATATAAAGCGTATTCTTGTGTATGTATTTAATCTAGAAAAGATAGCATCTGACAAAGCTTTGGAGACACATCATGTCAGGATACCTAACATCCAAAATACTGAGAAACAAATACATAGGGAAATCAAAAAGAACAGGCTAATGGCAGTAATAATCAGTGAATATTTTGTCAGTTAAGCAAATGCTGTATAACTTGTTTAGTGTTTTCTAGTTTTTATGACAGAGCCAGTCTGCAGATCATATGGGAGAAGCAGACTGAATATAAGAACCCATCATTTTTTTGTCATCCCTAAATCCAAGTTTTTATGGGGAATTTCTTCAGTTAAAGGACCTTCAAATGCAAGCATACTTCAGCTTTTCACTTGTTTTTTTACCCCCACCCAAGAATTTTTTTTAAACTCTAGCTTGGGTATCAAAAGGGAAAAAAAAAAGGGGGGGAGGGGAAAATAAAAAAGGCAGGCTTTCATTCAAATTGGTTCTCTGCAGTCCTAATTAAAATAGACTTCAATGAGAAGTTTTCTTTTCCTCTTCCAACGGAAGCTTAGGGGCATAGTTCTAGCTGGAGAGTATATTGTGTTCATTTTACTGTTTGAGTGGTTCGGTAGAGAAGCTGTCTTTCAAACACAGAGCGACTACTACGTTGCCTTAGGACTCAGCTGTCACATCAAGGCTGTTTTCCACATGTATGTATTATATAATGTGCATATATCATCACCATCAGGTAGCTGAAGTTTGTACATCTTACATGGAAGCAACTTTTTCTCACCTTGCAGAAGTTCTCTCTACAGTGGGATTAGAGGTAAACGTATCATATTTTGAATGAATGACATGGGTTGTCCCTTTAAAAAGAAAAGAATGATGCAAATCGAAAGACATGTATAAATCTGTCTCTACATAAATTGAGCTGCAGTACTGGTGCGGTATTCTTTCCTTTGTGCTAGAAAAACCAAATGGGGGAATTATTTCCTTTAAATGTTACAGTCAACTTAAGTGATTGCAAGAGTTAGTAGACTGAGAGCAGCACTAGAAAAAGAAGCCTCCCATTTAGCCACAGAGGAAATCTTCCATTTAGCCATTTAATTAAATAGGAAATGGCAGTGCATAGCCTAGTCATTGTCTCAGGCCTCATGGAGAGGATCAGAAGAAGGTCAGGAGCTTGTTCATTTTCCATGCCCATGGCCTCTGTCCTGAGACCACCAGCAAGGATGGCCAATTAATACTGAGTGCTTTAGGGGGTTTTGGTTTATAGGGTGGTTGGGGTTTTTTGTCCTCTAGGATCTAGACTGAGGTTGCAAATTCATTTCAGAGACACTGCTACACAGTCGGTAGCAAGGATTTCAATCACTGTATCATTCAGTAAAAATGAGATGAAAAGTGAAAAATTGGTGCCTTGTTTTTTTTTAAAACTAGTACTAACTAGTACTAGTAACTAGTACTGCTGCACCACTGAAAGATACTTTCTCAATAGTTTCTCCTGCAAAATTTTAGCTCAGAATTCAGTCTCCTGCCCAATGCACTGAAAATACAGATAACATCAAAATGCAACACAGAAACCCCTCAAATTTTCTCAGACTCAAGAGCTATTTCTAAATTTTATTGTCATACTCATTTTCTGAATCAACTCTACCTTTGAGGTGTCTGTACAAAGGTATCATTGCTTGCTGGTGAACTTTCTAAATGTTACTGAAATTATGTTACTGCTGCTGGGCTCTCCTTTGCTTTATCCCATTATCTCCAATTATTAAAGACTTAACTTGGTCCAGTGAAATTCTGGCAAATTTGAGCACTGGGAGCATCCACAAGCCGGGCAGAGCGCCGTTGTTGATAGTGTGAACATTACCCATTACCTGATGGAGATTGTCTTTATGATATCTCCTGGAAATAGACTGACAACCCCAATTTGTGTTGCATGCTGTAAATGACCCAGCAGATTCCAGATTGCAATAATTTTTTTGCTTGCTCAGCTGAACTCAGTCTGAGAAGTGAAAAACTGAGTTATGATGCTGGAGATGGATAGCTATGTTTCGCTGGACTCTTCTTGCCTGATCCAGGCTTAAGAGCTGGTGCTCACATTGTCTGCAGGGGGCTGTGTTCCAGGGCTGGCCTGTCCCTGAGTGAGTCCAACAGACTTGTGCACTCTGGACTTGGAGGTCTGGAAATCAGTGAAGTACTGGACAGATAATTGACAATTTAGGAACCCATCCAACTCCCACAACAGCTACTTCTGCTGTCTTCTGCTAACAGTCTTCTGCTTCTTCTGCTAACTTCAGTGAGAGAAGAGTTTTTGGTGCGGTTTCCAAAATGTTGTATGGTTTCAGTCAGTAAGTGCTTGGCTCTCTGTGGTGATCTGTTTTACTGTGTGTATAGATCTGAGTACTACTTCGCTCACAAACTTATTTGAAACAAACACATGTTTGTAGAGATAATACTGACTTCTATATGTATCATCTATCCTGGTAGAAAATAAAATATTATGAAGATTGATAATACAGTTTTTTTGAGGAGCAGGACTGCCTTCCACCCTACAGTCTGGTTCATTGGAGGTATGTGGTTCTGCACACATGTGCACTGTACACACACACATATGCTAAGGATACCTCAGTTCTGGTGGTGGTGAGCACGAGTTTGGAGATAACTGCTTTTTTTTTTTTTTTTTTAAGAAAAGTAATTAAGGTTTCAAAGAACTATCTGACTGTAAATGTAAGAAAGGCAGAGACAGTGTGTGGTAGTTTAATCTGAGCAGAGCATAAGGTTAGCTGTTATCTTTCATTGGCCATATTTAAAAACTAGTTCCAGGAGCCCATCTTACTGCTAACCTTTATATTACATTTAAATTCCCCGTTGGAAAACTCAGCTTCACTTATAATGTATCTAAATGATAAACCATTAGAAATATAAAAAAGGATGGAGCATTGGGGAGATACCCTGCTTGCTTGAGTAACTCAAAGACTGTCTTGGCCATGGGAGCAAGTATGTATGTAAATTTTGTACATGTCTGGCCTGCAGTGGGGTCCGAGGTCAGTCAGTGGGCTTAAATTGGGACTGTCTTGGAGAGATGAAAGGAGACAGTGAGCCACAGCTGGCTGCTTCACTTGTCCTCAGGACTGCCAGGCTCTGCCCAACATCCCGAAGGATGTGGGACCCACTGCATCCATCCTACCCTCATGTTCTGTTTCAACATCTGCTGGCATCTGCTGAGAGTGGATTGTGGCAGTGCAGTTCAGCTCTGGGGAATGGCATGACTGTGCTCAGCCCCTTTGCAGCCCCCACAGTAGGATCCTGGTCACTGTGCTGATGACAGCAGGAGCTGGGGGAGAGGACACCAGGACAAGCTTTCTCCTGTCTGCGCACTTGCAGAATGGAAATGCAGCCTGATGAGTCTGAAGCTGTATAAAGAACGAAATAGATAAACTCTGTTAACCACAGAAGCAGGTTTTAAATACATTAAAATATTTTATCCCATTATTTGTTTTGACCAATTGACCACAATATTAAAAATTCAATCATGGAGCAGCTGACAAGTGCAGTTGCCTAATTTTATTTAAGGGTTCTTTTCCTCCCACCCCCCCTTCCATTTTTCCATCCTGTTAACGTTGCTCCCTGTGCCCAGACAGTAATGGGCTTCTTGTATGCCCACGACTGTTATGATCATGTAAATTTATTGGTGCTTAGAAGAAGCGAGCTATTAAAACATTACAACAACCATTACAGCCAGGCTCGTGTTGGCTTTCGCTCCCAATGAACATATGCTTCCGAGTGAATGCCTAAACTCTTATTTATGGATTTAATTTAATATGCGGAAAGAATTCAAAATTAAATTTTGTGTCTGCCTCCAGAGAGTGTCAGTGTATAATAACATGGTAATTTTTACACATCTTTATGAGAAATGGGAAAATTAATTCTTTCTGACAAGTTGTAATTATTCGACTTGGAACAGTTGCAGCTGAGCAGTTTGCATGCCTGTTGTCTGTTGTTGCATGGTGTAAGGGGAAAACGTGGGGATGGAGATATATTGTGTGTCTGAGAGTTTCTAATAGCTTCTGACATTTTAGCCCTGCATATTATCAGGGTGCTCTTTAAAGGAGTGTGTAGTGTAATTTGCTGCCTAGCTGGGACACACCTGCAGCGGTGGAACCAGTGTCAGGAGATGGGGTGGGAATTATTTGGTCTGCCCAAGGCTGAGGAAGGGGCTCTCTCCATTACTTTGCAAATGGTTAAAGCTGAAAGCGAGGTAACTCTTTGGCCTTGCTTATTTTTTCGTCCTTAATGGAGATACAGGTGGAGGAAAACTGATGATTTTAGCTGCACATAAACAGAGCCATCCTGTTTAAGTGTGTTCTCATTCTCACTGAAATAAGTGCCAGTTGAAGGCACTTCGCACCTCTGAACCACTAGGGACCGACTCCCCAAAAAGTTAGTGGTCTTTTGCAATAAGAATATTTAAAAATAAAACATACCTCTTGTTGAAATGTGAGCTTTCATGACAGATATTTTCATGAGGGTGACTTTGTTCTTAGCTAACTTAACTTCTGTTTCAGAGTTTCGGCTGAAAGGTAGGAAATGTTCATCAAGCAGAAGCCTGAAGCATCACTGGATTTATTAGATAAAAAGGAAATTTATTCAAGTGAATGAAGTGTGTACTCATGACTTTGAAGGCAAACCTGGCAGTAGTGGGTGCTGCATTTTTTGTCCTGGAACAGTCCCTTTGGGATAAACACATACTAAAGGCAATGCTTAGAAAACATTTTATCAGACACACATTAAAGGAAATAGAAGTGCCACAAATAAAACAGCACTGTGCTTACTTTTATTCCCAGTGACTTATCATAGTTGCTCTAGCTTGAAGGGTGCTAATGGTTTAGAAGGTGTTACTCTTTCCTGTAAGACACTGAAGAGATTTTGTTGATGTATGGTGTATGAAGATACCATGGTTTAGGAATATTTATTTCTCCAGAATGTAGAGTGCTAGCTCTGATATATGTCTTGGTTACAATCTGGGCTATTGCTGAAGCTAGCTAAGTAGTGCAAAACCCTGTGGGTTCACAACTGCTTGAGTTTTGTAGGTGTTTACCTTGAACCACAGACTAAGTCAACTTCAATGGTCTCAGGAGTTCCATTTGTGTCTAGTTGAACGCCTTGGCCTGGTAAGACCCCAGTAGCTCTGTGGGAGGATGCTAGCCGCCACTGCAGCTCAGTGGGGCTCAGCTGGAAGCTGCTGGGACAAAGTAGAAAATGTTGCTGGTTTCATCTCAGCAAATATCTTTAGGGAGTCTAGGGCTTTGAGGTATTGTATGCATGAGTGGATGCAGGGAGTTCTTGTACAAAGTAATATGGTCTTAAGAAGACTGGTGTAAATCAGATTTAATTGATGTCTAGAGATCCTGAACTCTTGGGATATCACTTACTTCATTTAGATCTGCACAGTGGGCTCTGCAACAAACCTTAAAGTTAGGGTGGCAGTGAAGATAAATGCTTCCCAGCTGATGCAGCAAGAGCACAGGGTGCTTCCCTAGTTGAGCCGCTTTGCTTCCTGCCGGCATCACCCATGAGCCTGGGAGAGCAGCCCCAGCAGCACACCCCAACCTCGCCTGCCCTGGACTTGTGCTGCCTTTCTTCCAGACTCAGCAGTGTGAAGCTCTACTCTGAAATGGTTATTGGGGCTCCCTGTTAATCAATGGGTGGAACGGGCAGTTTGCAAATTCATGTTATCTTAGATGCTAAAAGAGCTGAGGTGAGTCGTACCCAAAAAGGCTTATTTCTCTAGCTTTTAACTCCCAGGGAATTATAGAAATGTGAAAGTCAGGTGAATTGTGTCCTGAGGGACCAGAGAGACCAGAAAAATTTGAATCTTCTTTGTAAAAATGTGCCCTCTTTTTTTTTTTTTTTTTTTTTTCTTTCAGACCAGCGAAGGTTTTGTTTCGTTGCAGCAAGTCAAGCATTGCACAAAGAGAAAGTGTCTCTTTCACCAGCATAATAAATAACCTCCCAAATATCTAACTTGTTTTGAGAAGTACTCCCTGGCAAGAACACTCTTGGGGTATACCTTCAGGTCTTAATTTTTCTTTTTCTTCCAGGAATGGCTTCAGTTCATTCCTGCTCTGGAGAAACCTCTCCTAACTGCTGTCATCTGGCACTCCAAGCCCTCTTATTCCCTCTTTGCTGCTTTAAAGGAAACGTTGCTCAAAACTCCTTCTTCCTGAGAACACGTTCATCTCATGCAGTACTGAGCCACTGTGCTCAGGAGGACAAGATTACTGAGGTTGTCAGTTTTATTCTGGTTCATTTTGAACCATGACAGGGGACTAATTTAATGGTAAGGCAAAGTCTAGACTTAGCAAGTCTTAAGAGCAGTCTTGTAATTACAAATTGGGGAAAAAAAATCATTTTTAGAATTGCAAATAAATGCTGCAATACTGTCTTAACAGCTGGCTATATTTATATTTTGGCTAGGTAAGATATATACAGCATAGATTCCTGTAGCTGGTTGCCTTTTTACCTCACCTAGAGAGGTCTGAAGTTAGTGAGAAACTGAATCTCAGTAATATCCCTGACCTGTGACTATTTCCTTCAGTTTTCATTTCCCTCATCTTTTATTTTCTTCTTCCCCTGTTATTCCTCTTTGGAATTAAATGTTGGGCTATGACTGTGGAGCTTGTGTTGTTTAACAGTCCTAAATATTTAAACAGTGACTTCCCCTGGTTCACACGGACTAGCCAAGGATATCTGTGAACCATGCGATGGCGAAAACGCTTTGAGCACATTTAGCTTGGAGGCAACCAATTGCTTGCCAGCTAGTCTTACCTGTTCCCCTTACAGCTCCATAAATGCATTCACAATAAGGGTGTACATAACAAAATACCCCAGTGACCAGATTTTACAGTTTTTAGCAATGAGCTTAAACGACTAGTTAGTGAGTCCTCAGGCCATGTCTGAAAAATTGGTGTGCTGCTGCAACTCAGCCCTGTTTCTAGTAGTCTTCTCACATTTTTGCTGGGAATGAGGGCATCTGGCTGTGAATTCCCCTTGTCTGGTGACTGTGCTGGCTGGGCTGCCTGAGATGCATAAGGAGGATGGTTTGGCTCTGCTTTCATTTCTGGGAGACTTTGGGAGCCTGGGAGGTGTTTTCTATGCCATCCTGTTGGTTAGCATGCATCGGTGATGTTAGTTGTGTTCTAGGCATGGTGTTGTGGGTATGTTTTTTGTGAAGAACTGGTGAAGGAGGGACATGTTTCATTAGCATCCATTTCACAAGGATACATTTTTGTACTTGTTTTGATTTTGCAGTGTGCCTAGAGTTATGTATAAGTACTATGAAGATCTACATCAGAACATTATGATTTTTGTCAAATGACTTCACCTAATAAATGCTTGGTCAGGTTAGATCTCACCTTTTTGCCACTGCTCTCATGAGACTTGTGCTGGATATTTCTTTTCAGTGTTCCCCTTCCCAAAACAACAGAAATGTCCACAACAATAAAAAAAAAGAGCACAAAAATACCCCAAAACATCTTTCAACACTGAAATCCTATTAGGTGGCAACTTGAATGATGGCCTTGTTTCTTTAAGACAAATACAGCTTCTGGAGAAGTCATTGCTCTTTAAATAACATACATTTTCCTTAAAATAGGGGAGCTTGCTCTTCGCATCTGAACATGGCTGAAAAAGAACACTTTGAGAGGTCTTCAGGATGATCTGCAAATCTCATTCTAGAAAACACTCCCATATTTACAATCCCTAGCCTGGGTATAAATGATAGAAATGTAAGCAAAGGCAAATCACTACATCTGCTTATTTTTATTTATTTATTTAATTGCCAACGATCACCAAGCACATTTTAAAATGCATTTTCATGCATGTTCCCCAATATATCCATTTTCTGTCTATGAAAAAGAAAAACCTGTTTTGTGGTGTTTCTTCAGGAAACAAGGGGAGGAGGGCTTTTTTTATTATTTTATTTTCATAGTTTCCCAAATTATTGGCCATACAGGGTGTTTATGCTGTTCCTGATATTAACATGTTTCTGACAATGTCCAGAGTATCCATATGCATGAACATGGTGTGTTACATCCAGAGAGTTTTCAAATGTTATTTGTTGTCTTATCCAGAACCTTATTTCACAAGTACACGTTCTGCAAAATAGTCCTGGTTGTGACATTTCTTCTTTTAATTTGTTTAAAGGATTTGGGGAACAGACGGTAGTTTAGAACAAGATGTGGGGGCTTCATAACTTTCCATAGTTCATGAAACATAGAAATTTCTATTTAAGCATAAGTGAGCTTTTATCTGCAGTAATGCCTCCTTTCTGTGGGGCATTTTCCACAAACCCAGTTTCTCTGCACCACTTCTCTCTTTTACAGATGGTAAAATGAGACTCGGAGGGTTTAATTACTCCAGGACTCACAGAAAGACAGCAGCAGATTAAGGAATAAATCATGTTTCTTAAGTTGCAGTCCAGTGTTTGAAAATAACAACATCTCTCTTTACTGTGCTAGATCAAGCTTTAGTGACGTGTGAATGAAATAATCACCAATACAATAAAGGGATCTGGTTTAAATATAAATTCAGATGTTTGGATGTATCATCTTTTTTTATTTTTTATTTTTTTTAAAGAAGTTGACAGGCTTATCTGAGATTCTTACTGTGCCAAAAGCATGCTTGTGCTCTTCTGGAGTGATCCCCTTCAGAGACTTCCTGTACTAACCACGTCCAATGAAATATTATTCATATTGCGAGATTTGGTGACCTTCTGATGATTTTGCTGACAGAGCAGCAATCTTGCTGAAGGAGCTTGGTTACACGGCCAGTCGTTGCTACCGGTTGCCCTATGGCTTATGGCTGCTAAATTAATCTCTCTATCAGTAAAACAGAAATAAGACCTAATCTTTTGGTGTGCGAGGTTAATGAGTTGTGTGGTGTTTGATGAGGTAAAGCACTGTAAGTTTTATCACAGTGCATCTGCTTCCAGTTTCGACATGATTGGGGCATACTACAGGAGAGCTTTGCTGCGCAATAGCAGTTACAGGAAGGGATCCAGAAACTTTTGAGCTCTCTGCTCAAATTCAGTCTGGGTTTGGAGGGGTTGGTCTGTATCTCCCCCTTCTATTTATACAAGGAACCAGGCACCATCCTGGCTCCTTCCTTGTCCAAAGCTTGTAACTTGACCTGAATTTTTACCCAGTGAAAACCTTGACATTCGGGCTCAGTTAGGATTTCAGTGGACCAAACCCACCCTGATCTTCCTTGGAGGTAGGTAGCATTTCTGCCAGGCCCCCACCACTGCCCGGATCGTGTTTCCCTTCTCCGTCTTTTTTGGTTCTGCGTATCAGAACGTGATTAAAATCATTATATCCCTATCTATATCTTGCTGTCTGTTTTCCTTTTAATTAGGTTGTAAAACAATTAGTTACCACCGTGTCTCTCTCTTCCCCCTTTCCTTCTCTTAGTTGGTTTGGGGTTTTTTTTGTGACTCCCCCAGTGCGCCCAGAGCTGTTTGTTCTCCCTGGGCGGGGAGGAGGGGGCCCAACCATCTTGCTTTATTTACAGCAGGGTGAAGGTCAGATATAAACAGTTTTTGTTCTTGTGCTGTTGCTTTCTTTTGTGACCTATCCTGCATTGTTTGGCTTTTTTCCTCCCCCATGCTTTGAAGTGCCGCACACCAGGTGTTCCTGTTCTGAATTACACATGAAAGGACCACATCCCTGGACTAATTAACTAGTAAACTGCACCCGCCTCCCCTGGGTTTAATTGATGCTGCTCTTAAAAGGGGAAGCCAGTTTCTTATTCCTCCTGATTTCACACCATAGTCATCTCCTCTTTATCTCCCTAAATACGGGAGATACTCTTGATTTCTCACTCCTGGGCCAGGCAGTGCTTAATATGCCTTCTCATTTCACAATTAATAAAACAATTATCCACTATGAAATTTTTGAAAGAAATCCTCCACATTCTTTTTTGTCCTTGGCTTCTAATTTCTTTGTGCCTGACACTTGCAGCCTCTCTGGGGAGTGCAATGTGCAGAACCACACCACTCCCCATGAGCTGGAAGATCCAGTATCTTGCTGCTAATTATTTTACTTGATTGTCTTGACCCAACAAAAGCATTGGTGTATACCAACATCTTCCATGGCTCACAGTTTCTTTCCTGGGGCAACATTTCTTCCAGTGTAATGAGTAGGAGCTTTTGTGATTGCTTTGTTAGGCCTGGTGGTAGCACACCAATATACATCTACCTTGTCTCTGCAATGGGCTTTGTCGATGGCAGAAAACTGCACACACCAGTTTCTGTCAAAACCAGTTTAAAATCAGCAAGCCTAAATCAAACACAGTTTCTTTCTGTGGGCCCTCCAAAATTGCTCCATGTGGATTTATCTTAAGTTGATAAAGACTCATCTTTGGCTGAACTGGGGCAGAGTGCTGGGGTAAATGGAGAATATTGTTATTTGGTGATCACCATGTAATTTATCCAAATTGGGGTGTGTGTGTGTATATATTATACTTCCTGCACTCCAGCTGTATCCTGAGCTGGCTAAAGGACGTTTTGGGTTGGGGTACAGCACACAGCAGGTGGTCCCAGACCTCTGGTCGACTTCCTTGTGCTGGGCAGATGTGCAGGAGAAGCTGTGGTGGTCCCTGAGGCAGCAGACCAGACGGTAACTCGGCACACTGTAAATGATACGCTGTGTTGCAGAGATGTGCGGGAACAAGAGTGTTCACTCCTGGTGTGCTCTTGGGGCTGCACTGGCGCTGGGGTGTGGGGAGCTCCCAGACTGGTGGTGCTGGCAGATGGGTTTCCAGTGGGCAAAGAACCATCACACACCAACTTTGGTACAATGATTTCTTTATTTTTTGCTTTCTTGCCCTTCAGTGCAGTGTTTGTGTCTTGCCGGCGCTTTGACATTTTGAGGTGCTAGGGGATGTTTTCATTCCCTGATTTTCCTTACCCAAAATAGGTAATTTCTTAAAAGACACTGGTTTAGATTTATGGGCAGGTTGTGCTTGTCTGTTTGTCTTAACCTACTTATTGACCCACTGTGTGTGTCCTTTATCCTCTTTTAATTGGAGTCCTTGTTAAGTCCAGTGAAGACTTTCCACAGACTTAAGTGCAAGCTAGTCCCTACTCATTTGATTTTAGTTTTCAGTTTGAAATGGAATTTCAAAGTCTCACTAAAGAGGATGGACTCAGGACATTACCAGAAAGTGAGTGGGATGCTGCAACATTTTTACTTATTAAAAGGTGTTTTCTTCTCTGAGTAGGTACCACAGTGTAAGTATCAGTCTATCGCATTCCAGCCTCTTTCTTGGATACTTGATAGAGTTAAAACAGATATGCTTTGCTGTATGTGAGTGAGTGGTTTCAGAGGTGGGACATGAATATTAGTCAGATGTGTATTTCTTCAAGGTAAAATGTGACATCTGCTTAATAACAACTTGGGGCCAGATCCAGGGTGGGCAAGAGATCTGGAAGTTTTGCTGGTAATGCCACAGAGTTTTGGATGAGGGCTTTGTTGTTGTTGACCTAAAACGTAGAAAGGAGAACATGCTGCTTTCCTTTGAAGTTGTGGCTGAATGTTCAGCACTGATGTGAGTTAGGACTGCAGTAGGGCTGCCATTGTTTTTTGTTGTTGAAGATCTGGCAAGATTCCCTTTTCTTCTTTTCCTCTCTACCATGCAGAAGTTCCCTACTTTTGAATTTATTTGTATTTTCTTTTTGGCTGGCAACAGCTGGAAAAATCATCACTCTCTTCTCCCCAAGAAGGATACATTTTGCACTTTTGTAGGGTGCAAAGTGACTTTTGTGGATCATGCCATTTCCAGGGCATGATGGGACCTTAGGCTTTGGAGTAAGCCAACTAGCTGACACTGGAGACAGACCTCAGAGCAATTAATGGTAAACTGACTGAAGCTTATATGTCAAAGACAGACTGAACTTTAATTAGCATGCAGCTTAAGACAGACATTTTTATACTGTAAAGCAGCTATTTTAAAACACACACAAACCCAGTGAACTCACTGAATTTTAGCA
Source organism: Pedionomus torquatus (assembly GCA_013398155.1). NCBI lineage: Eukaryota > Metazoa > Chordata > Aves > Charadriiformes > Pedionomidae > Pedionomus > Pedionomus torquatus. The sequence goes on from VZRU01015232.1 coordinate 320,806, forward strand.
GAAGGTAAAGGTAGAACTTTGGCCTTTATAAGCTTCATAGCTTTATTGAAATCCATGCCTTGCCATCTTGATTTAAATAGCTGAAAATCTGGAGCCTCTTTTGCATTATATTTGGTTGTTTAGATTTAGTATTTTCAGAATTATTAAATTTATTTTAATCAATTTTTGGTAACAGTTGCAATAAATTCCTTTTTTAGGGAAATTTTTCTTTAAAAATACATTCAACCTGGTTTTGCTTATTTCCTAGCTTATTTTCTAGCAAAGATGTTTTCAGCTTAGGGCAGATACAAATGAAAAGTCAAAAAAAGACATTTTATTGCCACAAAGCACTGGTATAATTCAAAAGCACCTCTTGCTAAATCATTTGTGAGTGTCTCATCAAAAGCATAGGATATGGTTTTGTTACCGCAGATCAGGTCTTTGAGAATGGTTGTCATGCACTTTCTTAATCTTAGTAATTTTAACTCTTTTACAATTCTTTCTACTTTTCCCTCCAAGCTCTGATGTTCTGTAATTTTTTGCTGCCTTCACCTTCAAGGCAAGTTTGCCAGTGTTTTTGTGATTAACTTCTATATGACTGACTCTTTCAAAACACTATCAGGTTATAACACACTGTTAAGAGACCATACTCATCTTTTTTTTTTTTAATCCTACCTTTCTGTATCAAAACTGAACGTCTTGTCATATCCTGTTTACATTTCAGCTTTTATTTTATTTCATCCTTCAGAAAAAGGAAAAAGATACTAGGTCAGAATCTGAAATTTAAGAGAAAATTTGCAGTCGCTCATGTTCTTCTTGCAATCTGGCAATGAGCTGGGTTACCTCCCTTCATTTCAAAGAAACAGCAGTCACAGCTAACTTATTTTTCCAACTGTTTTATATTTCCTTCAGTCTTAATTATAATACCTACAGATACGACACAATGGCATTAAAAACTTAAAGGAAAAGGATATATGGATTTTTTTTGTTTAAAGAAGATGTGTGCAATCTTTCTGCTCATAAAACATGTGTAACATTTTATTTTTAAACTTCCCTTGTCCTATAGGTTTCGATGTAGGGCTTAAAAATGTTTGGTTTTACTATTTTTATGATCATTTCAGGACAGGAAAAGGCTAATATAACTTAATGTGTAGAAAATCAAGGCACAGTTCTTTAGTGCTGCTAGGTTTTAATGAATAAGGGTTAATATTTTATATATAACTGTGTTTAGGCACTTCATTCTTTCTAGCTGGCCTTTCTCCCTGAGTATGTCCTACCTCCTTCTCCTCTTTGCTCTTGCACAGCTCCCGCCCTCCAAATCTCCAGGCTGTGGGATATCATGATGAGAAGGCATTGAACTCTCATTTGCACTCGAATAAAAGAACTGATTTTATAATTTGATCTCTTTTTAAAAACAAGACCTAAATTAAGTATTATCTTAATCAGCAATAAAACACATTCTTTCATTACTTGTTTCTCTGACTTACTAAGAGAACTCTAAATAGTTTCAGCGAGTATTGTTGTAATTGTTTCCTCCTTTGATTTTCATTTCCTCAGTTGTCATCATATGGCAGCGGCAGCAGCTGTAAAGCAGATCTTTCAACAGCCTTGTTAATTGTGTAGAAATTAATCTGATTTTAAAAACCTTATTGATACACAGATTCGCATGCCTGATTGTGCATATGCCTGCTCACCTCTTTTACCCAATGTCTTCTTTTGCATCTCATGCTGACCTAAGGCGCAGGTTTGGTCATTATCTTTGCTTGCACATGAGGACTCACATGTTCCTGTGGGGTCAGATTTCATTTTGGTGTTCCTATCAAGTGCACTGGATACATCCATGGAAATACAGAAGCTTACATGAAATATATTCCTGGCTATTATGTCAGTAAGAAACGGTTGTTTCTAGCCAATGTATCTTCCTTTTTTTTACTTTCATTCTGTATTGGCAAGGGGAGATAATGTAAGTTATATATATACAACTTCATCAAAGCCTGTTGCTAGTGTCTCATCTAGTTACCTATTAGCATGAATCAGAAGTTACACTTTTGGAAAGAGCTAGGGGCCTCCACACCTACATCCCTTGGCTGGCTAGTGGGCCAAGGTTGTTACCAAAATAGACTTAAGGTTTCATTCTGGAGAGGCTTTTAGGTGAACTGAACACCATTATTCATGGAGTGAAAATCTGTGTTTTCCTGAGAGGAAAGATAAGGCTTCTTTATGGAATAAAACTTATAAAGTAACAGTTTAAAACAATCTTTCGTAATAAAAAAAAAATACTAGGATAACTTTCCACAATTCCACAAAGAATCCTGGAAAAATAGGGTTTCTGTAGCTTGTGATTATAGGCATATGCCAGCTACTGAGCAAATTAGAAGGTTAATGTTAAATAATATAATTATTAATATAAGTTCTATATCATTGAAAAGTAGATTCTTTTTAGTGATCCTACTTGTGCTCATTACAGCTTTTGTGGTACCAGTTATTAATTTTATTATTCTATCCTTATTTCCAGACTGTAATCTGTATAGCTTAATTGCGCTGCCTACAATAAAAGGTTTCCTCTTTCTTCCTGTCTTATGTATCAGTGCTCTGGGAGAGAGCAGCATCCTCTCAGCATGTTGGTGAAATGATGCAACTTACACATCATTATGCAAAGTGCTGCAAAGAGCTTTGCATTTGTTTAGGATAAGCATTGATAGGGAAGGATAATTTTTTATCATTTTAAAGATGGTAGAACAATAGGTTCTGTATGCCAATACAAACAGTAGAGGCAGGCATAGCTTTTTCAACCTTGGTGAGGTTTGGGTCAAGTTCTTAAGGAAATTCAAATTGAAGCTGCCCTTTCCAGACATATATCTGTCAGTAAAATGAGCAGCAATTCTATGCATAGAGGAACTTTGTGTGTGGAGCCCCTGTACTTGCTGACTGGGGCTAGATTAGTGGTTTTGTTCTATAAAGCTGCTATTCAGTGGCTGCTAGCCCAATGGGAGATGAAGGCTGACTTCCTCCTCTCATGCTGTCATGTAACATCAGAAATCTGAGGAAGAAACTTCACGCGTGCAATTTAGGCTTGTGAATATCTAAAAATAAGTTACAATGATGATTTTGTTGTAGAGTTGCTCTTTATCTCATTGCTTGCAATGCCAAACAACAGCATAAGAATAAGATTACCAAAAAATTGCAGTGAAAATGGTATTTGGGAGTCATAAATAAGCTCTCTGTGGAAAACTCGGGCTCAAATCCTACTCGAATAGGCTTAGCCTTTCAGCCCTATGAGGCAGATGAATTGAGTATCATGCAGCTTTCAGCTAGTGTTTCTTCTGGATGAGAGCTATAAAATCAGTGTCCCATCTTTCATGCATTGACACCAGACAGCATTGTATTTTATTTTAACAATAGTGACTTTTTTTTGGGAGACTAACAGTTCTTCTTCCTTATGCTAGGTTGAGAGTTTTAGTTCAGTGGTTGTATACGTGCTGTATGTATTTGCAAAAGACTTCACATTTGTTCAGATGAAAAGATAAGCCATAATATTAAATTATATATATAAAACGTTGAGACCAGTTGAAAATTCATTCCTATTGTGAAATGCCAGTCTTTTGCCAGAGACTGCTTATTTAAGCTCTACACATCTAAGTTGAACAGAGCCACAAAAACGGAGAACAACCCTTTGCTGAAGCATGTCTTCAGTCACTGTGCTGAAGTAGCATACATATTTGAGCAAGCCTTGCATTAATTAGTACAGTGCTGGTAGCAATGTAGGTGTGGCTGCTCTCCGATGCATACAGAGGCAACTTTCTTTTAGAAGTGATGAAGGAATAAAGGGCAATGCTGGAGTATTACAGCCGGAGGTGAGACTGCATGTACACACACACGTATGCACATGCTGGCTGAGGTTGCTTTCTAGTAGATGACTTGTGCTGCAGGAATTTTTTCCATTAAATGTTTGAGGTTGATAGAATTGTTACACGGCAGTTGTCCTGAGAATCAAAAGCTTCTTTTCCTCAGCTTCCAAGGCCTTTGAATTCAGTCTGTATGAATAGAAAATATTATTGTTCTTCTGTTTATGGTGCTGTGAGGTCACAGAAATGAGGAGACGTTCTGGGGTGCCACCTACGTATCAATTGTCACTTGTCAAGTGGGATTTGCCTCTTACTGATCCAGCAATTTCTCTTTTAGGTGCTTGGGCTAAGCTAATAATCTAAACTTGGTTTATTGTGAACAGGTTTCCAAGCCTGTCTTAGGTACCTGTTTTCTTGGAGGGTTTCTCTCTCCATTCATTAAAATGGTAATTGACTTTAATTTGACTGAAAAAACTTTCAGATTAGCAGTTAGGAGCAGAAAGCCCATCAAATTCTTCACTTTGAGCCTTCATATCTGTGTTTATACTACCTCATAGCTGCCACATTACGTGGCAAAGAGTCTAAAACAGGTTTAAAAATAATTTTCGTTTTCAGGTGGAAAAATGTGTATTCTACTTTGCCCACTTTTTTGTTAAATGCATTTCAAATCCAGAGTTGGATGACTACATGCAGCAAGTACACACAACCAACATTTTTGTGGAAAGACAAAGTGCAATTCTGAGACTAACCCACACTCTGTAGTGTTTGGGAAAGACTAGCAGTCAAACTCTTCAGATAATCTGAATCTCCTTCAAGGCATAAATAGTTGGAAGCTCACTCATAAAGCAGGCTTATCCACAGTGGCCTATGTTAATACATTGCCTCTTCCTTGCAAATGCCTGCTCAGTGTCTCTGTGGAACACTTGGAAAATACAAAATATCTTTGAAGAGATCGTGAGGGCTACCAGATGATATCAGATGAGTCAGAGGTCTATTACTTAAAAGGATTCCTGCAGGACTCTTGTTTCACTGGTTTCCATTCTCCTCTGGTCTCCACTGGAGACTAATGGACTAATTGGACTAAAATATTACTCAAATGAAGCTGCTGCCCTTTCTTAAACTAAAAGGGGTGACTGAGCCACTGTTGTAATTTAGTTATTCAACACACAAGAAATGAAGAATAAATGAGTTATAAATATGCGTGGGATGGCTTTTTAATATACAGTCTGCTTAGTGTTATTTTGCAGTAGGTGCTCTGTTGAAAATGGAAGAACTTTGTGAAAGAGCTGGTGCAAAGTACGGAACTGGGATCTGCGTGACAAAACCTTTAAGCTTTTCCAGCCAGTGCTGGTGTCTTGCATACAAGGTGTTTGGCTTGTTCAAAAGACACCTGCAAAGAATAGGGTTAGTAAGCACAAAGATAAAGATGTTATGTTGCAGAAGAGTTAATGTGATTTCCGTAGAAGTTGTGTTCCACAGATTACTGCCGTTCTGTAGAGGAGTCAGGGAGAGATCCCAGTGTTATTGTCTACTTTGATTTGAAAAGGCATTCAACAGGTCCTTTGTAAAGGCTCCTGGAAAAACTTAGTTGTCATGAGATAAGGAGTAAGAGTCTGTGGATAAATAATTGGCTAAAGGGTAGGAAACAAAGGGCAGGAATAAATAGACAGTTTTGACAGTGTAAGGAAGGCAGTGTTGGAGTCTCATAGGATATCTGCTGCTGGGATATCTGTTGCTCAACATGCCATCAATGATATAGGAAAGGAAAATAGAAAAAAGAGGTTGTAGCTGCTAATAAGTTAAGGAGTTGAAACCAAAACAGGTTACAGAGGAAGATCTTGCATTAGTGAGTAGTCCATAAAATTAGTGACAGGTAAAAATCCATGTGTATAAATTGTGAAGTAGTGTATATGGGAACAAATAATTCTGATTTTGTGCAGTGAACTATAAACTAGCTTAACACTCAAGAGTGCCAGCTCAATATCTAGTACCAATGATTAAAACAAGTAGTATATTAACAGTTATTAGGAAAGGAACAGAGAACAGGGTTATGCTACTGTATTTATATTATTATTGTATCATTAGCATTGTATGTGTAGTTCAACAATATTTGGAAGACTTGGTTCCTTCCCAGTTTTCTCTGTCCTCCTCCCATCTCCAGTAAAAAAGGATGGCAACTGAAATCAACTATACAAAGTGACTTCTGCATGAGGATGAGTAGATTGAGATCTTTACACCTGCAGGAGAGAAATGATAGTTGTCTGCAAAATTGGGAGTGGCTCCTGGGAAAGTGAATAGGAAATGCTTATTCACACTTTTTTCTGGTACAGAACTGGATGACAGCAAAAGGATGTAGCACATTGTGGGGCCGAGAACTGCTTGTATTTGATATATATAGTTGAATTGTCCATCTCATTGCCTTGAGATGTCATGGGCACCGAGTTCTGGCACGGCTTACAAAGGAATTAGACAAATTCATGGAAGAAAAATCCATTAAGGATACCAACACATCACCAGCAAGTTGCTGGAGAATGTATTATGGAAATGCTGACCTGTGATTGCCTTATTTTAGTATTCTCCCCTACCATCATTGTGGCTCTTTATAAGGTACAAGACAGAGCTGAACTGAGCAGATCTGGGGTTGTTGGTCTGCTACCGTTGTTCTTGTGTTATCATTTTACATAAGGTGTCAGTGGTTTAGAGTGCACGTGTGTATTTAAAGTATTTTTAATGTTTGTAGACAGGAAAGAAATAGTGATTTGCAGTTTGGGGAGCTTGGCAGGAAAGGAACTGTAAATACATAGGCATGAGACTTCATTGGTGTCATCCTGATAACAGAGCTCTTTCATGAGCATCCTGTAGTTACCTGCTCAGTTGTTTCAAGCAATCTTTGTGGGGAGATCAAACTGCCAAAAGCTGCTGTGGTATAAACTTCTTTTTTCCATCAACTTCACATATACTGCCCCAGCAACTGGAGAGCCATAGGGGCAGGGGATTATATTATAAAGAGGGTCAACCCTACCAATACATAGTGCCAGGGCTACTGAGGGCGTCACTGGATTTCCATTTACCATGCTGCTTGTAATTTTTCAGTGGAAATACCAGATTCCTGGTCTTCTAGTCTTGATGAAAACCGTGACCTTTTTCCCGTTGATGTCAATGGAGCTAGATTCTCCCTCTCTGTCTCTCTTTTTTTTTTTTTTTTACTTACTTTTAGCTTGAGAATGATCTAATTTGTTCAAAAATAAGTTGTATGTTTTCCCCACACTTTCTCCTGTTTCTGTAAGCAATAGCTGGGGCTCTTGAAGGAACCTAAAACGTAAAAATGATCTGTTTCAGGGGCATTTTGTATTTAACTCCATCGAGATCCTTTCCTAAGTCTTGGACAGTGGGTTAAAATTATCGGATTGCTTAGCTTAGTGTTATTAACATACCAGAAAAGCACCCAATAGTTTATAGCTAGTGCAGTCCTTTAGATAAACATCAGTGTTAGACAATACTATGTTTTAACTTTTGATGCATCTGTATTTGTTTGGAAGGTTAGATGTTTCAAACACAATGTGACACATGCAGGCTAAAAGCTAAATCATTTGTTTTGCTGGCTAGATGTGTTATAGCAGCCACAGCCAAGAAAAGTGAACTAATCAAGATTAGATCCAAGGCGTTGTTAGAGCCCCAGAGATAAATGACCAGGAGATCTAAAAGAGTTCTAAGCTGAGGGAGGCCAGGTATAAGTCAAAATAGCTCATTAAAACCATCTTTGTTAATAGAACATTTCATTGCCTAACTGAAAATGTCTCTTATATTTTACATGGTCATTAACTCAATTGTTTGTGATTCTGCTTCTGGTGTAATACAGGCTTTTAACAGGTCTATTTTTGGGAATAGAATTTCTGCTTTGTTCACATAATTATGGGGATGTATACGATCCTATATTATCTTGGTAATATATTGTCATACTTAAAATGCAAGATACTGGAACTGTGTATGAAAACAGAGGAGTGAAAAGATCTTTGCTAGGTTGGCATACAGTGAAGCTTATTTCCTGTTCCTTGAGTCTCCAGACTCCAGAGGCTTTTAGATACACACCTGCAGTGTAGTTTTTTCTGATACAGACAAGTCTCAAGCTGAGAGAAGAAACTATGTTCAGAAATTGTTTTCAAGGAATAAAATGCCTAGATATTTTTAATTCTAAGGTAAAAATATACGATGGGGTTTCAACTCCAGGATTGTATGTGAATTTGCAAAATGTATTAAATATTCTTTACTCTAATGGCACTCATACTGTTTTGTTTGGGGCTGGTATCATTTGCTTATTGTTATTTTTGTACTGCAGTTTGAAGAAGATGCAGGCAGTCACACAAATGATTACTTGAATCCATTAAAAAACCCCAAACCTACGTCTCTGTGGACAAAACTCTTGTCAGTGCTGATAATGCAAGAAGTACTTCAAGAGGAAGTAGAAAAAGCAAGGAGTGCAGCTGTCTGTAATTAATTGAAGGAATAATATAATAACTATTATTAGAACAAACCAAACAATAGTTTTGGCAAATATTTTTGTAGGGACTTAAATCAGCAATGAAGATGATAAACAACCATCATAGGGGCAGCATTAAGTGTACTAATGATGATCAAAGGCAGCAATCGGCAGTGGGTGACTGAGATGCAACCACAGCGGAAACCTGCCAAAAATCCTCCTCGCTCTCACTTCCTCTTATCCTCATATCCTCCCCTCTCCCAACATGACATTTCTGGTCCTTCCTCCCAGGAAGGCTCCCCTTGCTGTTCACCAGCTGGAGCGATGTGGGGTATATAACACGTGCCCATACAGACATGCTCAATGCTTTGTGCTGGCTGAGAAGTATGTCCTCCCCAGTCTCGGAGCAGCCACCAAGGGGCTTCACCCACCCTTTGATGGACCAGTACCTGCTCTGCTCTCTTGGCTGATGCCACTTGGCGGCTAGCTGGCAGCCGGTTCCAGCTGCGTGGCATTTAAACGTTACCATAGTGATGAGTAGTGGACATTGCCATGTTTCTCTTTTTAATTAAAGAACAGATGCAGGGAAAGCTGATCTCTTTGGTGACTCTCTTTAAGCCGACATCAACACGCTAATTGTTTTCAATTCTTTTCTTCCCTCAGCAGCCGCAGCTCTGTCCTTCCCTCCTATCAAGGTCTTGCCTCTGGTTAGGTTAAAGAAGCAGTAACTCTTTTCAGAGGCTCCCTTTGGGGACTGTTTCAAGCTGCAGCCGCTTCAGAGCAACTAAACTCTCCCCATTAGCGAGGCGGGTACAGAGAAACGAACGCTTATGCCTGTGGTGGGAAACTTTTGACTTTCCTGCACTAAAAGCAATTCTAGCTACAGCGCTAAGTGGGGATTTGCTTCGGTTATCCAGAAAAGGGTATGATTATGAAAGGTAGGCATGCATCCTTCCAGCTTCTCATCACCTTGCAACGTGTCAGTACAACACAATCCTTGCTGCGCAAGCAAGGCAGTTGTGGCTGGAATGGGTTTGACTCGGGAAGAGGTCTTCTGCCTTTTAATTCCGCGTCAGCCCTCGTCTCACAAAGCAGCCTTGCCTTTCTGCCTTAGTTTCCTCTTTTATAAAACAGCAGCAGGAATTCCTGTTTACCTGTTGTATAAAATAATTATGCTTTGTCCAGGTGTTTTAATGCATAAAATATTTTATAAAGAAGAACTGCTGCTAGAGCAGTCAGTCTTCATCAGCAATTGCTGTATGCCAGTGTCAGAGATTGTTACAGCTTTTCTTTAGGGACTGAAATAGCACATAGTATTCATGTTAATGACAGGCAAAAAATACATTATTTAATGGCTTCTGCTGTATTATCTGCCCTTTTTGCTTAGCTTCAGGCTAGAGTCAATAGGCAATTTAGCTCGAGAAAAACAGTCACCAAACAAGAAAAGGGATGTTATTCATCCCATGCAGGTGTAAGTAAAACAAAAATAGTCTCAGAAATCAAATTCAGACTTGCAGAAAGCACTTGCATCACATAAGTTAACTGGTGATTGCCACTGGATGTCCTCATTGCTGAAGTGTAGAGTTCAGCTACAAGATCCTAAAGATCATCAGTGACAAGAACCCTTGAAATGCAGGAGGCTATTCAAACTGTTTATACAGGGAGATGGAAGGGCTGATACTCTTTGTTGTTGTTGTGTTCTTTATCTCTGAGCTTGCTTGAGTTGGAGCAAGATCTCATTTTCATGATAACCTTACAAGGCAGGAGGTAATTTATACATATGAAATACATCATTCTAACACATTCATAACACTAAAAACAATAATTACTTTAACTGTAGAGCCGAGCTATCTGATGGAGCAAGATTTACATTTAGGGTCATGAATTGATTTGTATACAGTGCATGGGGCTTCTTTCCTTAGCATTTTGCCTACTGAAATGTGAAACAGAAACAAAGGATTTGTCAGTTGGTCCGTGAAGTTCAGATCACTTTGTCAGTCACATAAATACGCTTTCTCTGGCAGTTCATGGTGTTTGTAGTCTAAGAGGAAGCCAAAGCTATCTAGAATGCTGCTAAATATTTTGTTGTTCCTGGAAGGAGACAGAAATTTTCTTTCTGCTATCATCAACCTCAACTGAGAATTGAGGTTGAAGAGTAAGACTTACTGACCCTATCATAATCCACCTAGCCAGGTGTTCTGTTACCTGCAAACTGATGTAGTCCTGTTCAAAAAGTACATCAAGGAGTGTTTGAAACAGTTTTCTACACACAGGTTTTCTTCATATGAAGTAGGCAGAAATTACAAAGCAAAGTTGCACTGCACAGTATAAGCCTTAGTGAGCTTCCTGGAGTTTGCTGAGTTCGAGGATGTAGGACTGTATTTTGCTGCATCGTGAGGATAAAATGAAGGTGTGAAGTTCATATCTGAATGTCAACATCCCACAAGTAATCTTTTAATGCATTATGCTCCCACTTTAATTTGTATGTAGGCATTTGAATTTTCTGTATCAAGTCTGGGGAATCTGACAGGCGCAGCCAAAAATGCATGTTGGCCTTCTATTCAAGTGAGACAGTGTGGGGTTTCCTTTCCTAGCAGAATTTGGAGTCTGATTTTATTTGACTGTAGCTGAAAAATGGCAGACTATTCATTTAAACCAAAATGCTAATAATAATACTGATGCGGAAAGGCCTTTAATAAGTTTAAACGATGGTGATTTGTGACTTCGTTTACGCCAAGAACACGACCACAGAGAGAAATACTGTGTGCTGTAACGTGCAGAACATAAGACCCAGCATAAGCTGGGACTAAATGCTTGGTAGGTCAGTATGTTCTGTCTTAACTTGAGCTCGTCCACAGTAAGCTTTTTTTGCAGGATATGTAACAGAAAGGGCATTGCTTCTCATGCCTCTTCTAGGGGATAGCATCTGTGTGTTTCTGGGGTTTACTGGAAGTTATTTGATGCTAGATGTTTGTTCCAGTATGACAGTGATTTTTAACAATATTTTGGAATGAAAATAGTTTGAGCAGATTAGTAATTAGACTACCCATTTCCTCAACATCAGGAGGCCAATTTCCCTTTGAGAATTGTCAACTGTGAAGTCAAAAGGCTTGAAAATTTATCGTAAGTTACATATTTGGTTGTATTTATTTCTTTTGCCTTTAAATAGTGATTTGATACTTCCTTCATTGTTGACAAATTGTTGCAAACAGGCCAAGGAAATAGGACCACATCTTATATGAGCCACTCAGATTTTCTTACCTTTTCTTTAAGGTCATTCCTGTTAAGCATCTAATTTTTGTGAAGTGCAAAGGTCCTGAATTCAGGTTCTTTAATATCATGCCATTCCATATTCAGACACCACAAAGAATCTATTCGGCACCTTAGCAATGATGCAAGGGGTCTTACTGGTGGCTTTTAGAAGTTTGTTTGCTACTCTGTAGTTTACACAGATGTGACTGTGTATTTAAGCAGAAAGTTATTGTGAACATAATGCACATCTTAAAGACTTGAAGTTGAATTTTGTTTTCTGTAAATCTTGCCCCACATAATATGGGTTTCTAATGCAAGCATGTAGAACTAAAACTCTGCATCGCTTTTTTTGTCAGGCACTGGACATTGGGTCTGTAATCAGCTCTTGCCTCAAGCTCACCTACAGCTCCAATTCTTTTGAGATGATTTGCTGTCTATCAGTATGTTCAGCAAACCACACAGGGTCAACAGACGGGCTGCATCCAGTGTTTTGACTTGTGGAGTCCATGGTCCTGCTCCATCTTTCCTAACTGAAGATTTTTATTTTTATTTTTTTTTAATTGCTGGACAAGTATGTCCTCAAAATCATATGCAACTGTTCAGATTGGTGCTCTGACTTCTGAGAAACAGTTGAGCACTTAGGAGTCTTGAGAATTACTTGGAGTGTGGGACCAGGAACCTGACTTTGCATTACACCTTTGAAAATACTGTACCTACACATAGTTGGTCCAACTCACTTGTGTGGTCTAAAAGGGATTCCATAAAGTGAAACAGGAGGAATATGCTTTCTGTCTTTATCATAAAGTATTATCCTGTTCCTTGTCAGTATTGAAGCAGTATTAGACAGGTCCTCTGCCAAAAACAGAGTATGTTGGCACGGTGGAAGGACACTGTTCAGAATAGCTGCTGAAGATTGTCTGTGTAAGGTTGGTTTGCCCTGGAATATATAGAGGGATTTACTGTCATCCATAGCTATTGGAAATAAGAATCCCAGTTAGAAAGCAGACATTCCACAAGTGTATGGTGAAAAGACAGGCACTCATAAAGCTGCAAGGGTCCTTTTGTAAAATGCATGTGAGTAGCCAAGTGGGACAATAGTAACACTGCTAATTCATTTAATTAATATGTAATTTACTTGGAGTAGTGTTCATTCTAGTCTGTCTTTCTTCAGAAAGATGTTTTCTGTTGTGGTGAAGCTGTGATTCATTTCCATTTCACTACTTTCATTTTCATGGTCTCTTTGTTAATTGTCAAGGCCTGCTTGATGATTACAGTGGCTAGTAAATGCATTGCTAAATTATGGTCATAAACAACAATGGAAAAAAAAAGACCCATTCATTTAGGAATTTTTTTTTCTTTTTCCTTTTTTTTTTTTTTTCCTAAGCAAGACTGTGTTCTGGACTCTAGGAAAAAAACAAACAGTGTAGTATTTCTCCTATCCTGTTAATTTTGCAACTTCTTTGGTTTTTTTCACTTTTCATATGCTTTCATATGAGGTTATGTACCTTTGCTGTATGACAACCTGGAATGTACAATGTGAAGTAGAGCAGGACTTTTTGAGTACATTGAAACTCTGAGGATGCAATGGGTGTACAATTATCTTGTCACCCCTTAGAGGGAACAGCAAATCCCTGAAGCATCATATCATTCCTAGTGCTCCTCAAAGGAGGTACCTCTGAGGGAGGAGGGTTTCCAACTTGGCTTTAAAGACTAGCTGGCAGATTAGATAATTTTGAACCTATGTCTGCTGTACAGCAGAAAAGAAGTATGTTATGAAGGGCACAAGAATTTAGGCGAAATGTAAGCACCATTCCTGTTGGATCTTGTGTGTATGTGTGTGGTTGTATTAAGTTAAACTGTGCAGAAGGAAATACAGCTTGAGACTTTTGCCAAGTTGATGTCAAACTAGGCATTACCACAGGCACTTCAGTAAAAACTCTCCACAGAGATTAATATTTGTGTGCAAGGCTTCAATTTTTTTTCCTTGGTTTTGCTTTTGATGTTTTGCTCCTGCTCAACAACACCAAGTATGAAAATAACTCCTTTCAATCTGGCTGAAAATTCAGTCCTCCTTCTTTTTCTGCAGTATTGTGGCATGTTGAGCTTAAAACTATCTTCAGTTCAGAATACACGAAAACTTTTTTGCCCAGCCAAAGATGAAAGATTATTTTTAGCATACAGTCAAAACATGGCTAACTCATGAGACTAGTTTAATCAGTTTAACTATTATGTAGGTAGCTTTTCCTCTTATAGATAGAATCTGAACTGGTTTCAGTGTAATGGAATATTTATTTTGCCTGATCTAGAAATGTTGTAGTTTGAAATATATGTAGCAAGGCTTATATAATTTATTCGTTAAAGCAGCACAGTATTGGATAAATTTTAGATGTTACAGTTAAGGAGCTGGGTTTGTAAATCTTTTGTGCTTTCTATTAAATGCAGTTCTGATTGACTCAACCAAAGTGATTAGTGCCCAACCTGTGTTATCCAGACGTTTGTCAGATATTTTATTTAATTTCATTTCATAGATCTCGAACTACTAAGGCAACCTTGTCATTGCAATTTTCACACCCTTTCTTTTTCTTTGTTCTATATGTCAGTGAAATCTTATCTGTGCAGTCTTCTGTCATAGGTTAATAGTCTGGAACAAACTTCATTTAAGACTCTTACATAGGAAAAGCGGGGAGAGATTACAGAGTAGAAAATTGGTGGCCACCATCACTGTTAGATAGATGGTATCTCACAGACTCTGATAGTTTTGAAATACCCGCCAAAAGTGTGGGAGAGGCAGAGAGTAGCCAACGTCAAAAGATAGACTCAGTCGGTTCAGCTGCCTGTCTGAACCTGCGAGACCTCCTTTCACATCACAAAGTTCAAGTTTTACATGGCAAAACCTGGAAGTTGTTCAAGTCTTGCATGGCTTTGCTTTTGAGGATGGGACAAAACCACAGAGGACAGGCCTGGATTTATATTTGTTCAGTGGTGTTGTTACTGCACATATAAATCTATAGAGGTATGCATAGATGCCTGGAAAATCGATGAGATTTAAGTTTTTTTACTTCACAGTTACAAAAAGACCTGCACTTATTTTTCTTCAGTACCTCCTTCGTTGACAGGTACAGGTAGCTCTTTTAAAGAAGGAACTGTCTCGTATACACGTTCCTCTATTTTTCTTGTTTCTGTTTAAAGTGGCTCAGAACAGCTTTTTAAAAGCAAAGCATTATTTTTGCACAGAACAGTAAACCAGAAGCAGAAAAAAATGTGAAAACAAAAAAGGGAAGGTGTGGGATAAACTCCCCCCTTTCAATATCTGCTGGACTGCCCTCTTTTAAGACTGGACTTTTACTATCCCCTTTGATCAGTCCTGGAAACAATAAACTTTGCCAGCCTAGATTCAGAGAGTGAGGAGGCATTCCCCAATTAATAACTCTTTCACTGTTTCCTCCAGGACATCATTATTATTTGTAATGAATAATCTTTACTCTCTCTTCATTTCCTGTTTGTCTCCCTGTCCGTTCCGCTTGGTTTAGTTGTTTGCAATTAGCCAGTGTAATAATAATGACAGCGTGATCAACATCAGGTTCATAAAATGCAACATGGTATTTATTTATTTATTTTCCCCTTTTTCATAAGATGCGTTGCAGACCACAGACTCCAAACATTTGGAATCTCCGGAGACCTTCATTCACACCCTGACAGAAGAGCCTTACATTGTTCGTTCTGCTTAAGAAAAAAAATCAAAACAAGTTGCTATTGAGGCTTTGATGGGATAAGACCTTATAAAATAGAGCCTCTCAGCTGCTCACATGGGTAGATACAGATACAATTTGATAAGGAAGTCAGTAGTATTCCTGAGGTAAGGGCCAGCGTTTCCCAATGGACAGAGAAGGACTCAGGAAACCCTGGTAGGTACGAAGCCCAGATTTTTGGGCTAACCTTCCCCTGCTGATAATTGTAATTGTCCTCCAATTTGGACCCGCAGCAGTCCTGTGGGGTGATGACAGGAGACACAAGTATGGTGTCCGTACCCTGACTGCTCAAAACCTGTGGAAAGCGAGACCCCAGGACTTTATTGCAGCAGGTCCCCTGGACGACACCTGTGGGAAAAGGCATAAATCTGCTTTTACATGGTTTCTCACCTGTTCTATATGAGGCTGGCCACAGTCTTCCTAAAATACCAAGTCATCAGTGAAGGAGCTGCTGGGAGACTCACCTCTTTCCCACAGCTGTCCTTTTCCCTGCTTAGCCTCTCCTCCTCTCTGTCCAAACTTTTCTAACCTGTCTCTCCTTGGAAGACACAGAATAGCATGGCACTGCTGACCAGTGTGGTATCAAATATTGGGTACATGCTGCAGCCACCACACATCTTGCAAAGGTCAGGTGCTTTATGTGAGCAGCTGTGGAGGAGCAGCCACCAGGGCAGGAGTCCACAGTGGTGCTGAGACTACAAGGTGCTTTATTTTTCTTTGACCGCTCTGGTTTTATTTTAGCTATAGCCTCTCTCTTTTTCTGCACACACACACACACCCACCCCAATTTCTTATATATCTTACTTTGATTTATTTTTAAGAAGTTTCATTAATGCATAGTTGAAAAATGTGTCAGTTTACTGGGCAGGCCAGGGTTAGTCAGAGAGGGTAAGTTTGCATCTCTAACATAAGAACACATAATACAAACCCATAAGAAGCTCTCTTTTTTTTTTTGTCTACATGAATTGTATGAGAATAGAAAGATGAGGTGGAAGATTGTGTATCTTGGGGAAGGAGAATGTTAGCTTTTATAAAAGTAAACTTCTTACCCGCATCCTTTTTACAAGCAGATAAAATGACTATCTGGAAGAGCAGGTGATGTACCAGAAGCATTATTGTTCATGGGAACTATCTGTTTTCTGCAATTTTTTGTTATTATCTGATCTCAGCAATTACTGTCTCTCTAGTGGAATTTTGTGAATGTAAATGTGTAAGATTTATGGAGTACTACAGAAGAAAAATATTTTTGAAGTTGTCAAACACTTCCTGTTATAAGACTGTAAAGTGTTGAATATCTGCCTCGGGCAGATTTATCAATTTATTTAAATTTGCTGTTCCCTAGACATCTGCTTTGGTCACTCTCATAGAGAAGATGCTGGGATAGACAGACCTTTGGTCTGACCTCACACTCTCATTCTTGTTTGTTTACTGTTCTTATATTGAAGAATATGAGAGAAAATAGTTGGTTTGCTCTTTTTTTTTTTTTTTTTTTTTTTTTAATGATAAACTGGTGGGTTTTTATTCTAAAACTTTTAATACTTCACAGTAATTAAGCAAAGACAGAATTTGCCAGGTGGCTGTCTCTGAGTCAGGGGTGTGTCTTTGTCATGCCCTTGATTATGTGCCCATGTATGTCTACCATATGTGCTTTTGAGAAAGGCTGAGGTAGAGGAGCTGGAAGTAAAGGGAAGGATTTGGTCTTGGACAGTGAAGTTTGTGACTTAATACCAATGGACAAGAAGACTAGGACAGAGCTACAAAAGGAGTGGCAAAAAGAGTTAGATGAAGTAGGAAGGGTTTAGAGAAGAGGGCAGAACAAGTACCCTTTTTCAGGAACCTGGAATGGATGCTCTTCTTTTGCTAACGGTGTCTCTGAAACTTTGATGGAAGTTTCTCACTGTGTGAGAGCTACGCAAGCATAAGTTTATTTTCACTCTTGGTTACTGCCATTAGCAGAAGAGTGGAGGTACAGGAGGTGGAGCTGGAGGTCATGAGCCAGATGATGAATATGTCATTGGCAGCGTGATAAATACAGTGAAACTGCTTGCCTTGTTTGAAAAATGTAGGATATTACGCACACAAAAGCTGTGTTAAAATAACATTGCTTGCAAAGTCAAGCCCTCTAATTACATTGCTTAACACGGTGTTTTCTGTGTAATTTCATTTCAGGATTTTTCTATCTGTATGTACGATACAGTTTACAATTATATGATCATGTACAATTTTTCTTCTACATGGAGCCTCATTGAACACAGAATGAAGATGGTCAGTTAATGAGCAACTGTTCAATATTACGTTATTCCTTACTGTAGGGTGTGTAGTACTATACCTACCATTCAGTCACATACTGTTCTTGCTCTGAAGACAGAATTATTTATTTTCTTGTAATCTTTTTTATGGCACTGTTCAAGAGAATATCTGAGTACATCACAAACTTCTAATTTATCTTCACAATAGGTGTGTTGGGAAGCTGAGGAAGAGGAGAAAGCTCCATTTACAGATGGGGAAATTAGGGAGCAGAAATCTTGCTAATGTGCATCCAAGGCAATTTAAGATACAAAAAATCATCTGGTTTTATGTATACCTTTGCAATAGCAAACCTTCTTATATGCAGAGTAACACATCAAATGACTCAGTTTGCAGCTGTGAGCTCAGTAGTTTGTGTATCGGTTTAAAGTCCCACACCCAAAAATGAGGAAGACAGAGTACAGTTACACAGGTGACTGCTTGTAGGCTGTGGCAAGGAGGGGATCCACCCCTCCTGAGCAGGATCCACCTGTTTTTCTGCTAACATGAGCTTTTGTTTTCGTCCTTCCATCCCTCGATTTATTCACAACACATCTACAACATCTGCAACAAGTGAATCAAAACCCCCAGACCATGTCCTCCCGGTACAACCCCTGCTTGATTCGTTCTGAAAGATTTGTTCTGTGCATGGGTACAGGAATCTTGCAGAAAAATAATCTGTGGTCATGAAGTGATTTTATTGCTATGCATCTACATTGTGGGGCCAAATAAAGGTAGTACAGGCAGTTATAATTCTGTATGTCCTAACTTTTGAGCACCAGATTTCGAAGTCTCTGTAGTGTTTTGCATGTATGCTATTTTGTCTTTTTAGACTAGGCGTGGTGTGTAAAACAAAACTTTCTTTTCCCTTTCATCTTCCTCTTCCCTTTTCTTGCCTCCCCCACTAGTATCAGGTGATTTTATTATTTTTTTTTACTTTGTTTTTTGCTACTTTTTACAGCTCTAGTACAGATATTTCAATGTCCTGTAATTTATTCTCTCTCTGAATTTCCTTTCTGCTGCTGATTTGCTTTCAGATATAATGCCTAAAGCAGACCGTCAGCCATTCTGAAAGTACATGATTCTTCTCTCTCAATATTACACAAGCCAAGTCTGGCTGGAAGGACAGGGGAAAACTAAATTGTTCTCATAAAAAAGAAAACATAGCACTAATATATCTTTATACTTATGTTCAGATATCCCCTTTGTGTTATTAAGGGGACTCATGATCTTGTGTGTTTTCTCTACAGGGGATCACATTAATTTATATTTATAAGGTCTCCTGTAATAGATGCTTTCCAGAAACATAAAAGTGAGTCAAAAAGTTCTTTGGATGCTATCAAACCAGAAATGAGCACTGCATTGTATTTTCCAGCAGCACAAAAAGAGCTCCTCAGGATTCAAAAAAATGAACTGATAAAGTTGTATATATTAACTGATCCTGCTGTCCTTGTGGAGCTCCCATGATTTCAGAGCAAGGGAGCGTCTTTGAAAGCTTGGTTCTCCTTGACATAAAGAGACTCTGAGACATCAGGTACATGTATCTAAGCATGCATGTATGATTTGTGTATACGCAAATATTTAAGCCCTTTGATACAAATGATTTTCTGCAACTCAACAGGTTGCCAGGCTGAGCCAGCATCTAGTGACGGGCATTGTTGGTCTCCGTCTGGGTGGGGTAACCTGTCCCAGCTGCAAGGTAGTGAAACTTACTGGAGTAAAAGCAGCTTAAACTAATTTTTGGTACCTTTTAATTGTGGATGGTTGCTAGTCACGTTGTTCTAGCTTGGCCAGTGGACTTACACACCCATAAGTCATTCTAAGTTTGCATTTTAACACTAATAGATATCTTTTCACTTCAGAAACCATCATAGCTTTTAAAATTTAGAATATACCTTTCTTTGTCTGTCACTTTGTATTAGCATGTGTGATTTTAAAGATGTCTCAGTGTTCCATAGCACACTAATATCGTGGATGTAGTCAATTTGAAAAAAATCCATCAATCATCTTGTATGCCTATCTATCTTGCTTGGTTGTGCTTGACATCCTTTTGGATTTTGCTGACTGTGTCTTAAGCAAAACAGTGGGTTATTTTGCTTTGTTTGTGGTGAGGTTTTTTCCTCCATAAAGGGTATGTCAGAATGATAGGTTCCTGAATCCCGTAACAATAAAGGCGTAACTCTTGAGTCTAATCTGAGTTTAAAAGTGCAGTAAGAATTGACTCCATTTCAGTGGTTTCCAAGGTGTGTCTAAATAGATAACTATGAATAACTTAAAGGAAAATATAATGCCTGTTATTCTCCCCTAGATGTTCTTACCTCTGGAACAGGCAACATTTTTCAAGTGTTATTGGCTGTTCTTCTGTTGAGGCTTCTCTTCACACCTATGGGCATCATGCTTTTGCCTTCCTAGAAGTGATCTCTATTGCAAACCCAACAACAGGTCTACAATGCTTTCATCAAGAAACATTGAACTACTGAATAACACTCCAGTGTTGATGTTATAGATCAGCAGGTGCATATACACTTCATCTGGTAGAGGAGCATCAGAGTTTGCCTGCTTTTGTTTGGTGGCTACTGACAAGTCTGTGACGCTTCCACATTGGCCCTGTCTGCTGGGACACAAGTTGTTTTTTGCTGCTTGAGTCGAGGGAGCAGGTGTGTGGTCATTGCAGCTCCCAGCCTTGCCTGGCATCTGTCATCTCACGGGACTGTGACTCAGCCAGAGTTTGGGGGAGGACTTGACTGAGCTTGCCCAAAGGATAGAAAAGGCTTTTAAATTCTGCATCCAGGTTTTTCTTAAAGAAACAAACAAACAAAAAGACATCATTCAAAAGAATTAGATTAAATGGGATAGAAAACCTGATTTATTAATATCTGTCTCCTGCTTAATGGCTCCTTATTGTTTAGGCTCTCCCCTTCAGTCTCACTTTAAGCCTATCAGTGCTGTGACTCTCCTGTAGCAAACTGTCCACAGTCTTATCTGAGACATCAAGAAAAATCTGTTTTCATCACCTGGGGGACTTAGCATCATCTCCTTGTTCAGCCAGGGTGCTGCTTCTTTTGGAGATTCCCTGGGAGTTGCATAGGTGTACTGAGTCTGGGCTCTTCTCTCTCTTGTCCCCTTTATCTGCCCCCCTGCAGCAGTGCTTTTTCCCTCTAGGATAGGGCAAGAGGGAGAGAGAAGCAGCTTTCCTTGCTGCCACCTGGTCCCAGCCTTTTCAAAGAAGCATAGCTGTGCAAGTACCCAGCCCGCAATCCTTTAGATACCTGTAGGAAATGAGCTGTAAAGGATGGAGGTTTTTTTTCCAGCAATGCTTTAATTAGCCTGCATATGTGCAGCAATAGAAAAGCATGAAAAATTTTGGCCTAAAGATCATCAGTGCCCTGTGTCTTCACATCAGACGTTTGTTCAAGCAGCCGGTTGTGTTGCTAAGTTAATGATGTGCACTTCAGGTGGTGAAAAAATTGAGGATAAAGGGAAGTCGCCTACCAGAAGGCAAAGCTGAACTTCTCATTCCTGTCTCCTCCCACTTGTGAAGTGCTATCATGTAATAGAAAGAAGCATTGGGTCTGAAACAAGAATTTAAATCTGAGATCTAAAACCACTTGTGATCTTGATGAGGGACTGTATACTTTATTTAGTTCACTTGTAATTGGTTTTAATTTGTTGCATCTTTTTTTAAAACACATGTGATTTGAATATAAACATGGTTCACATTAGCTTTTGATTATAAAAATAAGTAGTAACAGATTTAGTAAATGCAGCAGTTTCTTTAAGAGTAGTACTTCCTTAGCCCACCCAACAGTAGCTTTTCCAAGAATGAAGCATTTCAGTTTGTCAAGGAGGAGACCATTACCTGGAGGGCTGCAGTCATCCTCAGGGCTTGAGTATGCACAGCACCAGCAATAGCTGAACAAATAAGCACCTCTTCTGTGGGGTGTCAGCTTATTTTCCACTCAGTCATGCTAGTCAGAAGCAGGGATAGATTAAGCTATGATCCAGGGCTCAGTGTTAAAGAACTGGTAGTGTATTTTTATTGAATATTTTCAGATTCCTCCTGTGAGATTTTACATCAGCTCCTGAAAAAAAAAAAAAACAGCCCATTTACAGGGGCTTAGAGTTGTGCTCCATCTATTTCTGCATTTTCATTCCTTTGTGCCCATGTTTTTTCATTGCTAAATGGAATGTTAGCTGCAAGAGGTTCTAGAGAACCCAACTGATGTTGAACAGTTCTGATGTTAAATCAGTATGTTAAATTTAGTAAAAGCACAGATCACAAAGAGGAGGGCTAAATAATTATGGGTTTGCCATGCCTTTTGGGGATTCAGGAGAGATTTCAAAGCCCTTATCCACTAGGTAACGGACAAAAGCCCTTTTTGTGGCTTGAAAGAAGACCTAATATAGAAGCTCCAGAAATTAAGCTTCCAAAGAGCATGTGGTTCATCTCTTGAAGGTATTGTCTTATTTTTAATTATGAAAAGTGAGTAAACATAAGTAAAACATGTTAAGAAAACAGCTAAGCATATATTTACCTAGCTGAGCAATTTTAAAGGCTCAACACAGCACATTCATGTTAAATTCTGTCCTGTCACATTTTCAAAGTAGATTATTTAGTTTTATATTCTTTCATCAGAGAGTCTTTCTTTTTTTTAGATAGCTTCCTTATTTTTATTTTATTTTATTAAAACAGAAAGAAAGAATATTGACAAGCAATATATTGACAAGCCCTTGGCTGTCAGCCCATAGCTGATGCTCACACGTACAATCCAATAGTTAAGTTTTACTCCGTTAAATAAGAATGTGTTAGTGGTACTGACTCACTCATTTCTGGGTCTGCATACAATCAAAATATGGGGAGCAAATTTGGAAGTAACTTAGTGGTATTAAAAATTTGGCTGTCTTTTCCATATGTCTGGAACCCGTGAATCAGTACTCCAACACATACATTTTGCTGTTTAAATACAATATGCTGTAGTTATTTTTTTTATATGTTAGCAATATAGTTTATCATTCTATAGAGCTTTTCATCCCTATAGCTCATGTAGGTTTACCAGTTAAATGAGTAACTCATTCCTGATGGATCCTGAGATTCTCCTAGACATTAATACACTGTTGGTTTTAGTCTGAATTATACTCTTATTCAGATGAACATTCATACTGGGGACGGTTCCTAAAATTAAGCCCATACTTATGGGATTTACTCAAGTGGGTTGGGATTAAGTAGTTTTTTATTTTCCTTGTGAATGAAAGCAGAATTTGGTCTCTAGCATCATGCTAGTTCCTTGAGATAACTGTTCCAAGGAGAGGGTTAGTATCATAATTCAGTTAAAGTATATTTGATCCTGGAAAAAAATCATCCACTTGAGGCCCTTGTTCTGTGATTCTTTGCTGTCCTGAGTGATTGTATATTGTAGGTATGCCTGACTGTGCCATCTGCCTGCTGGAGCTTCTGAGAAGAGGTAGATGCAGCTTCAGGTTTGCTCGCCATGGCTGTCTCACTTCAAGCAGCGTGAGGAGCAGAGAGGGGGAAGCAAAGCACTTTCTGGAGCAGGAGCAGCTCCTAACACTGGCAGGACTTGTGTCATGAGGCTGGGGATCTTTTTTTTTTTTTTTGGAAGGGGGAAGGAGTCTGCAGCAGCTTAATGCTGTGAAAACAGCATGGTGCAGAACGGAGGGGAGAATGTGCTGTAGGGGTCAGAAATAGAAGTGAAGAAAACCCGTTGGGTCATTATAGGGTGAATATTCTGAAATTATTCTCTAACGATGAGTTTAATGGCATTTGACTGTCTGCAGGTTAGTTTGCTGTGCTCCCTGTTGTCAGGCGGTGGGGTGGGGGGTTCATGATTTCTGATTAACTAAAAAAAGATGTGTGTGTTTTGGAAGTGCGTGGGTGAAGCAGTGCAAATGTCAAGTTAAGTACTGGTTATAAACAGCCTTTTTAAACAGCAGCACATTTTCATTCAGATCTGTTTAGGTTGTGAAGAATACTGCATCTCTAGCACATATTTAAAATAAAAACGCGTATTTAAACTAAAAATCTTTTTGGCAGCAGGCTTGCCGTATCTAGTGCAACATTCTCACTCTGTCTCTCTCTCATCCTTATCTGTTGAAGGAGTAAAACTTATGAGGTACATCTTCAGAAATAGCAGCAGTAGCCAGCGCAAATGCACAGTAATTGTTTGCAGTGGAAGCAGTTAAACCTTCCCAAGAAAAACCGAATTGCGCATGCGAGGTTCTGCATTGTTGTTCAAACAGTAAGTTTTCGAAGGTGGCTAATGGCAAACGATATGATGAAAAATAATAGCTTCCTTTATATTGTTCGTTTCCATTTTGCACTAAACTGTATACTCAGCCACACATATGCAGACTATAATGTAGCATATTTTAATCTTCCACTTTGTCTCCACAGCTTGTCCCTGTATACCAAAATAGCAAGGACTGGAGTAGCTACTCTCTCAAACAGCACTTACTGTTCTTAGACAGGCTTTTTTGTTGTTTTTAGGGTTTTCTTTTTTTAATCTGAGCCACGTTTGAACAACTGTAATGGTGGGAAAATCTATCCAGGGTTCATTCTTTTTTACCGCGGAATTGGCAAACCAGGAAGAATAGACTTTGTCATGTGCAAATATGGTGACCATAAATGGTGCTGGAGGCTTTCTCCATTGTCCTGTGACTTTGCCACGAGAGAAAGCGCACACGAGAAAGAAAGACACGTTTGATAGAGTTGTGAAGAACGCCTGAATGGCTATTGGGTGTTGGGCATTGTCTGGCGGTGACCTCAATTCGGTACAGTAGAGACCCTTGAAAGCACTGTCTGAAGTCACAATACCACTATTCTCTTCCACTCCCCAAAAGGGATTAGTTAAAAGGGTGACGTTCCGTGCAGAGAGTTCCAAGTATTCCCTGAAACAAAGGGCCCTGAAATGTTTTTGAAGTTATTTTTAATTGAGTTGAACTAATTTAATAAAGGTCCTAAGAAGGAAGGGGGGGGCGGGAAGAAAAAGGGGGGAGGCAGGGAAAAAAAAATATATAAAGGAATGTGACTGTTTTATGATTCCTCGCAGATGGAATGGACATTTATAGCATACTTCTTCTTTAGTCTTCCAGAGAACAGTAGCCCCATTTACAGCTACTGTTAGCAATTTAAAACTGCTCCAAAATGAAGTCTTTCAAGAAGTTGACAGCTTATAAATAAATCTGTCTGATAAAATTGAACATAAACTGCATCTGTGGTTAGTTTGCCAAAATTAATTCTACATTTAATTAGAGATAGCAGTCAAACATATTTAATAAAAAACAGTCTTGGAGAGTAAATCAAATGAAGTCAGATTCTAGCAGACGCTTTGCCTTCCCCCCCCCCCCCCTNCAAATCAGCTTATTTCAAGAGAATCCCCTTTTTTTTTTTCTTTCTTTCTTTCCTCATGAGGAGGGATGAAATGACCTCACCTCTATGATCCTCAGATATTTAGAAGAGGAGGCTGAGGAGAGGCCCGAGCAATCCAAGGAGATTATGTAGGAGAAGCCATGACTGACTTGACTCAGACACGGGAGGACAATTATTGTGCTTCAATTTATATCAATTCTATAATTAGGATTTTTAGCAGTGCCACTGTGTTTGCTGTAAATGTTAAAATGAATGGATATGCTAATTATTAACCAAATAGCAAAATTTGGGTTCAATCTGGACTTAAACCCTCCATGGCCCCAAAGCTGAGGCGCTTGGCACAGGTAGACTGGAAGTTAGCTGCACTGTAATTAATGCTTCCCAGCATTGTGAGTAAAGTTTTGTTGTTACATCTTCAAATCGAGGAACTGGGCCCCCACATGCAAAATTTATATTCACTACTTCACATTCTTTTTCATGTGCAGATCATTCATGTCTCTTCAAAAATATTATTAGATAGACTCCTTAGCTGGTGTAAATAGGTACAGTTTCCACTGTGTAAAGGGAGTCTGGCTCTTGGCAACAATTTAAAAAGTATTGGATAATAAAGTAATTCGGTGTCCCAGTTCACCAAATAAAGTCAGACAAGCTGTATAAAAAACATTTGATCCATTACCTTTTAAAATTAAGCAGAATATTTTTCTTTGCTCACTCTCAATGCAGCTATATTTCTACTACCAAAAACAAACCAAACTTTATTTGAAGCTCAGACCTCATATAAGAGGTTTAAGTGAATGCTGTAAAGACATTCAAAACTTGTTGAGGTTACTAGAGAAATCCTGTCTGCTTTGCTTTTTTTCTTTCTTTTTTTTTTTTTTTTCACCGCTGTAGAAGATTGCATGATTTTTAGGCATGATGCTGAGTACATGAGCTGATAATAGACTGTTCTTCTTTTGGGAGCTTTGCATCCCAAAATACATATTGTAGGAACTCACTGTTTCCCATGTGAAAGATATTGATTAACAATCACTACAGCGTTATTCTTTTATTCTTATATTTTATATTTTATATATATTTATATTATTTTATTTTTATTCTTTTATCTACTCCTTTTTCTTTCTTTTTTTTTTTTTTCTTTTTTTTTTTAACCTAGTAATCATTTTCAGAACAGTTTTAAGTTTAAAAAAATGAAATAATGATAAAAAAGCACACGAACAGGAAACACTGATAGGTAGTGTGGCTTAGACATCTTTGGAGGTCACAATTAGAACCTTATTTAGTTAACCCTATTAAAATTCTAATGTTACCAAAACCCCAGATGACCCAACTATACATAGAACCTTCTCACTGAGATATGTGGAACCTGTTCTGTTACACCTTTTTGTTATGTGCTGGTGCAGCAGCACAGTAGATAGCGGACTGAAATAAATATTTGTTTCTCCTGTGAACTGTATCAGAACGAGATCTCTTTGATTTCCTTTTCACCCTAAAATTATGAATGGTAATGTTGTTCATCAGGGACTGTTTTTTAATCCAGTTTATGAGGCTATTGTGCATGTATATCTCATTTTAGAGACGCTGCAACTTCCAAGTCTAACAAATCATGGTGCTCCCAGTGCCTTAAAATAAATCGTAGCAGTGTTGGCTTTAGCAGTGTTAGCTTTAACTTTCTAGGAATTGTGGCTGAAATTTCCAGAGTCATCTAGGGAAACTGATGTCACTGGCCCTTTTCAAATTACAGGGGAATTTAGATATAAAATTTTACAGGCAGCTCTGAGATACTCAGCTCTTCATATTCAAGCAGTGAAGAACTATTTTCCTATTTCCAAAATACTTTGCGTTAGCAAGGTCCTTGATTCTTAGATCTAGAATGTTAAACTTATGTTGATTAAAAAAAAAAATTAGATTTAACCCTACTGACATCTGTTTATGGCAGATGTATAGTTATTTTCAAGAGCACTCTTTGACTGAGGCAGTTGTCTTGAGCTGGACTTTATGTAGTTAATTATACTGAAACAAAAGTGCTGTGCTGAATCAGAGGCTTTAACACTATTGTTTTGTGAGTATTATCCTTGCAGGAGTTTTAGGAATGATATATATGCATATGCTTATTACCTGCAACACATTCATATGAATATGGGTTTTTTTAAGAACTGATTCTGCAAGATCTGATATATTTTTCTGAATAAAGTGTAGTGATGATATATATCATTCTTCTCTTTACCCTTCATAATTATTTATTCAAATATTTCCCACTTACCCACATGTTAAAGTTTTCAAAGGCTTATCTTTTTAACGTGATGTTCAGGTCATTAACGTGACGTGAAGGTCATTAAGACTTAAAATTGCCATTTTGATGCCAAGCTAGAGATTTTACTCTTCACTTAACACACAATTATGGATTGAATTTGGAAGAAAAACGTATCAGTTACACAAAGATGTCTTTAAGAGTAGAGCAACTCCTTATGGAAATTAGCTCTTTCTTTTAATTACATATCAATGCTTGAATCTGGTGTGGATTTCTGAAGCAACAGGAAGCTTTGATGTTTTATTAAATATTTCCTAAAAGGTGGGACTTTCTGTGAATTAAGTATTGTATGTTGTGTACCAGGAACATGATGATTTCTTTCTTGTTACCAGTACTCAAGGAATCTAATTCAGAACTATTTTTTCAATTTTTATAGTTTAGTTTTAACATTTGATGTGTAATAGCTGTTTTTCAAAGGGATTAACTTATCGTAAGTAAAAGGTAAGGAGATCCTTTATGTAAAAGAAATCAAGGATATGCTTCCCTTCTTTCTCCCCGAAGTGAGAAAATCTATCCTATGGTGAAGAACTTTCTGCACAAGTTGCAATTTTAGGCAGAACAGGAAATCTTAAAGTTTCAGTCATTGCCCTGCAAAGGACTACGCAGCAGAATCTCTCAGCATCTCAACATCATCTGATCCTCTAATGTTACAATATGACTGAAAATTTCAAGAGGGGTTTATTTGTGGTTGTTGTGGTTTTGGCCAGATTGGCCAATCCGAATGACAGATGGCCCCTCTCCCCTGTCTTTCCAAAGAGAGGAAGAGATAAAGAGATTTATGAATTTAGGAAAAAACTAAACTAATGAAAATATTAATAAATAATGACAATAATATTACTGCTAATAATAATGATAAAGTGTACGATATATCCAAAACTGTATCAAGCTCCCAGGATGACAATCGCATCACCAACAGGCACAGGGAAAGCCCCAGGCTGGAATCAGCGATGGACAGGAGTCAGGAATGATGATGGATCTAGAGTCAGGAATGCACAGGTTGGGATCAAAGGCAGATGAACAGACAGGGTCCTCCTTGGATGTTGGCAGTTGAAGAAAGAGAATTGACCCTTTGATCCCCTCAGCTTTTACATTGAGCATCAGACAGATGGGATGGAATACCCTGTAGATCAGTTTTGGGTCACCTGTCCTGTCCTCTCCTCCCCACAGGTGTGACCCTGGTAGGCTTTTCCATTTCCGACCCTCTAATGGGCAAGTAATGAAACTGGCTGACCTTGATTGTTATAGCAATATGTATAAGCAAGAGCCTTTCTGCATACCATCCCTTGGCATAATCAGGTCTTATCACTCTGAGAGTGAACAGTTTCTGCACAATATGCTGTTAATTTCACAGTTTCATTAGTTAGAAGCGGCCCAACTAAAATGCAAAATTACTGAAGAGAAAATTGGTTCTTTTTTACCTCAAACCAGGACAGTGGTTTTCTTAAAAAACATTTTGGTACTTTTTAATCACATCCACTATAGAAATAATATAGATCACTTAGGCTTTTCATGGTGAGAAGAAAGGCTGAGGTCACAAACAGCCAATTTTGCACTCTGTAATTGTCTTCTAGAGGATGTTCTCCATCTCCTTCATCTGCTTCATTCTCTGGTTTTATGCAATGGAAATAACTGTTATGATATCTGCAAGTAAAGAGAGATTTGCTGCTGTTTTCTTTTTCGAATCATAGAATGGTTAGAGTTGGAAAGGACCTTAAAGATTATCGAGTTCCAACCCCCCTGCCATGGGCAGGGACACCTCCCATTAGACCAGCTTGCTCAAATTCTTATCCAGCCTGGCTTTAAACACCTCCAGGGATGAGGCATCCACAACTTCTCTGGGCAACCTGTTCCAGTGCCTCACCACCCTCACAGAAAAGAATTCCTTCCTAATATCCAATCTAAGTCTCCCTTCTAGTTTAAAACCATTACCCCTTGTCCTATCATTACACTTCCTGACAAAGAATCCGTCTCCAGCTCTCCTGTAGGCTCCCTTCAGATAGTGGCAGGCTGCTAGAAGGTCTCCCCGAAGCTTTCTCTTCAGGCTGAACAGCTCTAGCTCCCTCAGCCTGTCCTCACTGGGAAGATGTTCCATTCCTCCCTTTTTATTGCTGTGGTTAAAAAAAATTATATATAAATGAAGAGGTTTTTCATTATGCTGTTCACAGTGGGTACAGCTTTGAGTAGCAATATGAATGTGTTCAAAGACCAGGATTCAAATTTTGGATGAATCTTTATGTGCAGTGTATTTACAGCTCTCAAATTCATAGATGGAGGGGACTGTTATGCTGAGAACTTAAGTTGAATTTGAAGTGAGTGGGGCTGCCCATAAAATTGTTTCCCCTATAGAATTTACTGTGATGAAGGCAAAGTAGGATGGTGGATTGTTCTTCAAGTAAATAAAATGTGAATGACAGCAGAGCCCAGTTTGGATATTTTGATAATAGTTGGAGAAGAGTCGGTGAGATTGTTTTAGGGGCTGAGTTGGAAAGGGTCTCTAATCTGCCAAGCTTTTCAGTAAGCTGCACTTCAAGAAAATGTGCCAGCAGGTACAACAGAACTTGAACCTGATTGTTGTGTTATTCTCTCCAGAAAACTAGCTCTGAGTATTTCCACTGTCTTTCTTACTAGCTTTCCTTCCTGATTGGCATAATCTAAAAAAGTTGCCAGAAGGATAAAAGGAAGATTTTATGGGGGAAAAAAAAGAAGAAAAAAAAAGGAAAATATGCTCTCCTGCTGTTTTAGCCACCCCACCAATCTTTATCATACTGTAAGCACTTCTAACATTAAAAAAAAATTTAAAAAAAAGGCTAGGGTTGGGTTGTTTGGGTGAAGATGCTCAAAAAACAGTGGCAAATGGATCGACTCTGAACTCTGATGAGTTTACTCTTCTTACCAGAAGATAAGGGTTTTCATTAACAGAGAGGAATTACAGGAAGTAATATATGTAAGATCTGTGCATGTGCTGCTTATGATGGGTTTTTGTCCTTTACCCTGTACTTTGCAGAAAAAGAAATGCTTTGACTGGTGGATGGTATTTTACTTTCTCTAACTTACTAGTGGTCAGAGTTCCTCAGGGTGAGAAGACTTGTAGGCGTCAAAACGAAGAGGTCCTGCTGTAGGAACACAGACTGCAGAGTAATGCCCAGAGACTCAATCTGGTATTTGGTAAGACATGATTTGCACCACTCCAAATATCAGGAAGGCCAGTCTGTGTCCCAAGGGGTCTGTACAGGTGTAATTAGAGAGGCAGAAGGTACAGTTTGTTTCTGCAGAACTGGAGGCTATTTCTGACTGAGATAATTTATTTTTCTCTCTGTGCCATCTCTGAGACTATAAAAGAGGATTCAAAATTGGAAGGGAAAAAGTCATTAAACCTTTAAAGCTTTTTGTACAAAATTTTCAGTTGCATTTGGAATTGCCGGAACATTTCCATTCCTGTACATGTGACAAGAAACCAAGCAAAAACATTCCTCTGTAGCCCTGTTTGAGGGAGTTTGGTGTTTACCATCCCTAGTGATTGCTGCCTATCTTGGATGAAAGGGGAGGCAAAAAAGCAGTGGCTGCAGAGTTCTGCATGCCCTATCTTATCATCATTATAAACGGGTCACTACTGGCAAGTATTTGCAGGATATTATTGCCTAACATCTGTAAATCAGACAAGACTGTGTCACAGAAATGAGCTAAAAGGACAATTTCAAATCTGAGTAAAGCTGGAGGTTTGGTTTAGATAAGAAGCCAATACAGCTGTAAACACAAAACTGGTTTGGAGCTGAAAAGAGCAGAATTTTTGACTCGGACTGGCTAAAGGTTTTCAGGACTAACAATTTTAATTGAATTTCTGCTGTTTCAGTAAGAGCTTTAATGAGAGGAGCAATTTTTTTTCCTTCATCTATACTAGAGCTGTAAAATGATCGTGCTCTGGTCTTGGAAATAGTCCGCATTCAGTAGGATAATAAGGAATTCATAATGTGGGACCTTAGTGTAAACCCATGATTTAATCCTGTGTGGTCTGGGCTGTGGACAGGATAACAGTTTTCAGTAGTTTTGTTTCAAAAACCTGACCAGCCCCATTTCACTTAAAATGTCCTACATACCACTGGGCTTGATTTGTCCATGGAGTCTGGGACAATGAAATCAACCAGCAGCCACTTTTTCTCAAGCCACTGGAGGTTTATTTTGTATTGCAGTTTTACACTGTAAACGTAAAGCTTTACGTTGCATTTAGCTGAGGAGAGCCTAAGCCTTAAGGCAGAGAAAGTGCCAATACCAATGCAAATGTCCATAGCCAAAGTGAACGTCCATTCAACCACTGAATCCCTTTCCAGGCTAATACCCCGAGGAGAAGAAAAAGCTTAGGTTATCATGGAAAACTTTCCCATAGTATTGACAATTTGTCTACAATGGAAAATATCAAGTTTTTTTATTTATTTTTTTTTTAATTTTTTTTTTTTTTTAAAAGGGCACACCATCCCTGAAGAAACCTGTTTCTGAGTGATCCCCAGGTCTGAATCTTTTTGAAGATTCAAAAACTTACACAGTTTGACTAAAGTTCACCTAAGAACCCACATTTGGGGCTTCCTTCTTTGAACTGACGAGAGCCTTTTGAGGATTGCTCATCGCACCTGGAAACCAGACAAATTTCCCTCCTCTGTGCTGGAAACTCCTATACTTTTGGCTTCTCTCCCATTCTGCATTTAATTATTTTGAATTCTAGCATGCCAAGCCAAGTTTAACTGCTACTTTCCTGTAAGTACACTTTATTCTCCAGTCTCGTGGTGCCTAGCCTGTCGTGGTGTCTGCAAGTGAGCAGCAGCAGTGTGACAAGGAAGAAGGTTTGTTAAATTAAGACCCTCTTAGTCCCAAAGGAAAATGGTTACTCACTCTTCCATAGATGAAAAATGACCTCTTCCTCTCCCTTTGCCCCTGAGGGATATTTTCCTGATATAACAACATGAAAACTTGGCAGGCACCATGTGTTAGATGACACTGTATGTTGATGAAGAACATTTCTGTGATATCTCAGCAGGGGCAGACAGGATGATATTCGGAGAGCAAGAAGAAAAGAAACCGGATGGGGGGTAGAAGTGGGTTTGTACAGGTCACACAGGCTGCTGGTTATAACTTGTAACCTGCCAAGACCCACATGCGTGACATAGGCCTTTAAAAATGTGTGACAAATACCTCAAATGAGGGACAGGATACCAAAGAGCCAGGGAGGCAAAACACTTAGGATATATGTGGAATTTGGGCCCTTAGTATATATATGAATTGCAACCTTGGCCTTAAAAAATTTGTTA
Source organism: Pedionomus torquatus (assembly GCA_013398155.1). Taxonomy (NCBI): domain Eukaryota; kingdom Metazoa; phylum Chordata; class Aves; order Charadriiformes; family Pedionomidae; genus Pedionomus; species Pedionomus torquatus. The sequence goes on from VZRU01015232.1 coordinate 353,386, forward strand.
TTTCTGATGTCCTTAAGATTACAGAATTAAAAAGTGAGAATGCCAACACAAGGGTAATGAGGGTAAATTGTTATCTGAATTATCTCTTTGCTAGGAAACGATGCTTGGGAACAATCAAGCATCAAATCAATTTTTTTGTGGAGCAATATACATTTAGAGGCAAAGAAAAAATGCAGCAGTCATCGCTGCAGAAGCGCAATAATCAAAACGCAGCTAAACAGAATTGGATATAAAGTTAGGGGTATACTTCATAGTGAGAAATTATTCTCTACTAGTAGAGAATAATGCTGCTGACAGCAAATACTATTGAGATAATAGAATTTCTTCCTTTTTTTTTTGTGAAGGGATGAATGAGAGATTGAAAGAGATACTTAATTTTTAATATATATTTAGCCAACTAGATTCATTCCTGGCAGAGAGCCATTTATGTCAGATTTTATGATTTTACCCAGCAAATTGTTGGGGGTTTTGTTGGTTGTTTTTTTTGCCTTCCCCCGCCAGGTTTGTATGTCTACAGATTTTTCTGTCAGTCAGGTCCGATATAGTACATTGGTCTGATTGTTAACAAAATGAGTGCTTATGTATGTGGGGAGAAAACATTAATTCCCCAAGATGTGGAGCACAGATGGATAGTTAGTCATCTATCTGTGATTTTGGGTTAGCATCCCTTTTAACTCTCTTCCATGGTATTTTTAAAGGAAATTGTCAAAGCAAACAGAAACAAAACAAGGTGATGGCTCTGGTTTCAATGTGGCACTGTGAATATTAGTTTGCTATCTGGGCTGGGGGATTGCTGCCCTCTGACCTGTGGTGTTGGTGGTGGGCTCTCTATGTCACCTGGCACAGGCAGAGTGGCAGCTGGGGGTGGCACAGCCACAATTGCAGAAGGTGGGATTGTGTTCATGCTCATTTTATTTAGGAAAATGCACCTCGCTGGTTGTTGTAAAAGCAATCACCACAAAACACTGCCAATGCAGCTCCAGGCTCTGGGACCTGTCTTGCCTGCAATTGTCCAGGGGTGCATCCCTGGCAAGAGCAGCTCAAGGCAGTGGATTGAGGAGGCTCATCGCTGAAGAAGGAAGAGAGAGAAGGAGGGGAAAATCACAGATGCAGTTCCTGTGAATTTCACAACTTGAGGAAACCGCTTTTCGCTAATAGTTGCTTTAACAGATGTTGATAAAGGATTTTGTCCTGTGGGGCCCCTTCTGACCTGGGTAAGCGATTGGAAATTGAGGTTTACACATTAGGATTTTCCCCAAATTCCTGACATTTATCAAGTGCTTTTGACATGATAATGGCAAATTTTTATTTCAAATGTGGCCGAAAACCATATGAATTCTTGCTATCCAACTACATATGATGTTTGTACCTTCCAGAATAAATATTGCAGTTCCTGATGCCGAAACAGCTGGAAATCTTACATTCAATTGTTTTCCTTGAGATGGAGTGTGTCCTGTGAGTTTACCTGGTGACACTGCTTATGTGCTATTTATTTACAATGGCTGGCTATGAAAAGAGATACTTGGTGCAAGGCTTCTAATGCTAGTATTTGCCAATCATCTAAGAGTAATGTGCCTTGATCTCTTTTAGCTTAATGTCTGCAGGTTGATTCAAGTTTTGGAGGTGATGAATATTTCTAATACCAGTGGTTTTCCATAGGAGACAAATCAGAGCTCTCTTAAGCAAACCAGCTCATCCTGACACAAAATATCACAATGGGAGCTTGATCTAGGTGCCACTTCAAAATAAGTGGTGGAAATGATTTGCAGCTGAGGTGTCATGCGTAGTGTAGTTTGTTTCAAACCTACAGAGTTTTCATTTTGATAATATCGTTTTCGGTGATTTAGGAGTTTTTCCTCCCTCTGACATGTCACTAATAAGATAATGTATTATGTAAATACACAAATAATATAATGTGTTCCTTCCAGTTGTGCAGTGGGTGGGAACGTGGGATAAAGGTAGGGGGACAGAGGTGGAGCGGTATAAACATTTAAACAGTACACAGCAGTGAAGAAAGGCATCTTTTGTGTGCCTGGTTCCAGCAGAAGTTCTTGCTTGTGCTGCTGAAGATAGCCTGAAAGATTAGAAGAGGCTCAGCTGGGGCAAGACAAAGAGAGGCTGTGTAAAGCAGGATCAAGCCTGTTTGCTTAGCGGAGCTCTCTGTCTTCTTGTTGACAGATGTAGCTGGTGCAGTATCAGACCTCACAGACTCCTCCTCTGGATTGTCAAGTGACAATGGTTGAGGTAGTAAATGACAGTGTAAAGTACTCCATGAATCCTTTATTTGTTTGGCAGTTGTAGCCTGGGATGGGGATTTAATATTGAATGGACTCCAGATTGTCTAAATTGCAATTGCAGTGTTTGTTTAAGCAGTCTGTGGGGACTGCTAAAGCATGTTAACTTTTGCTTCCATCCTTTTCATGTTGCAAGTATTGAGGTAGTTAAAAAAAAAAAAAAAAGGATGAAGGAGATTGGAAAGGAAAAGTTAGCACTGTAAAAACATGAGGATGCCAGCAGTTCTTCTCTCCTAAGGAATCATCAAGAGTTTCAGGTCACCGAATTAACATGTGACATGATGGACAAAGGCCTGCTGTGCTACCGAAATAAGAGCTCTTCCTTTTGCTGGTGTACTAATCTGTCACAGAGTACATGCCACTATCTCAGCTCAGTTAAGTTGCTTTCAGTGCCAGATCACTGCTTGTAATGTCAGCAAATGGCATGGGCAGTAATACGTACTTCGATAGCATTGTGGCACCTAAAAAACCACAGAGTCAACAAAGCAAAGCAAGCGACTATGTCCTGGAGTCATCAAAAATCACCCAAAATAATCAGCTTTCATAATTCCTATTTCAAAATATAAAGCAAAACTTGATCCCCTTTAGGAGTCAAAAAGTACCATGGATATAGCCTTGTGACTATGTGGGCCAGAAAGGTTAGGAAAAAAACAGCCAGAAGTAATGAATACTAACTATAGAAAAAAGTGTTATTACAAATTCTGGGGCAGAGAAGGGGGTTTCTTTAGCAGAAAGGGCCCTTTATTTCATGTCGTGGCTCAAGACACGATCATGTTGGAAGTGCTAACAAACACATTCAGTAACAGGTCTCCGCTTCTTTAGTCAATAAAGACCCTTTCTTGCTCCATGTTTTGCAGGATCCTAAGCCTCAGGTATCTTTGACAGAGCTGTAAACAATTACGTGGCTATGTGTTTGCACAGTCTGATAAAGAGGACTTTAATAACCTTGATGCCACATCTAGGGCACAATTCATCTTTACTGTACTGGGATCCTCTGCAGTTCCTTTCTAATCTTACTATCCAGTTCAGCTGCTTCTCCCCAACTGCATGCTGATCTGCCACTTCTGTCATCAAAAAAAAACCCTCCAATTCACTGCACCAAGCACAGTTCCTTATCTGACCCATTGGGGTAGGACAAAGTTCTAAAAATAACTTAATTTCCCACATATTATGCGGTTGTTGAGACTTTAGCCACGGCAAAGAAGGCTTACGTGCAGCTTGTTTGAAGATAATTTCCTGAGCCCCCCAAGAGTGCTGGGGGTTTTGCAGGAGCATCCTCTCACTTGCAGAGGTACAGGAGTACAACGCTGGTCTGTGTTCACTGCCAGCAAGGAGAGAATGCGCTCATTTTCAGGAGGGTTTCTTTCTCCAAGCACTTTGTTTTCCCTTAAAGCAATCATCCTTTTCAAAGCTAATGGAGGTTTTTAGTTGGGGAAGAGGTTGTTAGTAATGACTTCATGTCTCAAGTGGGATAAGGACCTTAATGTTTTCCAAGGAAATCTTGGCTCTATGAGTTTTGCTGATCCTGTGCACTTTGTGTGGAAAATACAAAAGCACCCAGAGATGATTTTGTGTAGAATTCTCTCTATTTGAAACCGAAATATGTTTTGACTCTTAGTTTCAGAATCAATTCTTTTACACATAAATTTCAAGTTTCTGTTACTGTACTTCTCTGTGCTTGTGTATATAAATATGTAATCAAAAAGCTGGCCAGGTGACAGTTTTTCTAAAGGTTTGGTATTCCTAGATCACCAGTCACATCATCCAGACTTGTGCTGGAAGGCCGGTTTATAGTAGTCTATGGTAGCATCAGTTCCAAGAAACTGAGACCCCAGTTCAGAGAAATACTGCTTTGTGTGAGTACAGATTTAAGTACTTTCCTAGATCCAGATGTCCTTAAAGTGCCCTCTCCATCCAGGGGCTAAGAGGAGGTAATCAGTCTTAATAGGTGGAAGTGAAATCTTTAAATATAACCTGGGCTCTGCCTGAAGTTTGGTGGCTGATGTTACTGCAAGAGCACCAGTACCGTTAATTCCTGAGTTGCCATCTTTTACTCTTAAAACACTCAAATAGTTCAATTTAATGAGGGATCACAACTTTTACTTATAATCACATTGTACATGCTTTCAGAGTTATAAGTTTCCAGTACTTAAGGATTAAGTCAACTCTAATGTCTGATTATTTGTTTTTTATAATTACTTAATTATATATAATAATAAATATTA
>VZRU01015232.1:359371-378715 GCA_013398155.1 Pedionomus torquatus
GAAGAACAAATCCTCCCATCCTCTAGCACAGATCTTCTCTTCTTCTCTTCTTCATTCTCAGACTTTTGGTGTTTAAGGCTACAAACAGTAAGCCGCCCCGTTCACTCGAGTCCCACAGCAGCACTTGTGAGCAAGAAAAAAAATCTTGCTACCAACCCCAGCAGTAACTTTTCATCCCCAGAAATAACTAATGTAAAATGTGTTTTTAAGGGGTTACTGAACACGATGGGAAAAGGTTACTTCTTGGGTGCGGTCGTCACTAACTCTGTACAATGTTTGCACTCAGACAGTGGCTCTCTGCTTTCAAGTCCTCCTTGGTTGCTGCATAGCCTTGAGCCTTCCCTCACCCAGCAGCTGGGCAGCAGCGACAGCAAAGCCACCAAAGAAAGCAGCAGAGTAGGGGACAACAGCTCTACTTTGTCCTCTCCGCCAGCCCACCCAATGCTGGTGCTGAGATTTAGAGTGGCTATCAAACCTGGCAGTCCAGCTGAAGTCTGAATTTTGTTAATAGCTTGATGGACACCTCAGTTCTGCTCAAGAGTCTGGTTGTGCACAGTTGGGTCATGCTAGCTGGACAGGCTGTCCTTCAATAGGCAGGCACTCCTCTGTGTTTTGCTAGCAGCTGTTTGCACAAATGTGAGAAACAAGTGCTTTTAAGGTGGGCATATAATAAATTACATGGGGTTCCCTCTGAAAAAGGTATGCCATTGGAATATATGAAAGTGCATTTTACTTGGTACTTGGGGATGATACTACTCCATTATTACCAATAGTGGGATACGTGGTATGATATCAATTTTAGATTAAGAATTTACATGGTATGTTCATCAGCAGAGCAATTTCAGGTAATGTTTGGTGTTAGGGTCCTGATTCAGCAAAAATTGTAAGCCCTGTCTTCACTTGTGCTGGCATCAAGCTAAGCTTGTATTTATGCACTTTGCTGGTTACAAGTAACTAAATTGCTCTGACTTTAGTGTGGCTTTGGTGTGTTGCTTTTATTTCTCCTTTTTTAACTGATATTTTTTAAGTGTTGTGCCAAAGAGATAGTAGTGCCAGCTATGACTTTTTAATGTACAGATGATTGACTCAGTAGACCACAAACACTTCTTTGGAGCCGTTACAATCCAGTGCATTAAAAGCCTGTTCAGTGATGGAGGGATACTATATTTCCCACATTACTGATATAGTGGCTCTATTGTGTTGGAGTGGCTGTTGCGCATGTGTATCGTTTCCATCTGTCTGCTGAGACTCCTTCGGAAACTTGTGATGAAAACTAGTTACTGGGCTTGTGCAGCAGCCGGATCTGAAATACTTGCTTCAGAAAACCGTGGAAAAGCATGAATCACAAGACTGTGAAGAGGAGCATCTTCAATACACATCAGCCCTGACCTTCCCTATCCTATCCCTTCACACACACACGTTATTTTATTGGAATATCAATAAAAATATATCTGATTAATTTTTAAAGTAGCCCAACGTTCAGAACATTTTTTATAATGGCCACAGTGTTTTAAAAATTGTTTCATCTGCTTTGGATAATGCATTTGTCCTTGTTATTATCAGTGAATATGAGGAGCTGGAGAGATCAATGCAGAGCCAGAAAGAACTATCATCTGGGCTGTACTTTCTTCCATCCTGATCTCCTCCTTACAACAGTCTATAAAGTTTCAAATTATAGTTTTATCATCAAACCTAGAACTGTTCTGTCAGTTCCAACATATATTTGAGGAGTCACATTTTGCAGAAAAGAGTATGCTTTATAGCACTGTGAAAAACGTAGACATAGCAGATCATGTGTAGTATGTTGCATGTTATTTAGAGAGAAAATAATATGTGTTTTAATACTGTGAACTCTAGTACAGAGCTGACCTTTGGCAAGCCTATTTCCTGATTGGAAAGTACAATTTTCAGCTTTCTCTTTTTTTCTCCCTTGCAGTGTCAGCTTTGAAAATGTTCAATCAATATAAACCTATCACAGGGGTTAAAAGGAATAAACAGCCTACCAGTCTTTCAGCATTGAGAGGGTTGGGTCATGACAGTTATGGAATTAATGACTAAAACCAACAAATAATGATTTACACCATGATTTTCAAAGTTCATATACCTAAATAAAAGGGAAAAAGGAGACCGATAAGGAAAGTACTTTAATTGCTCTTAAGCAAGTCGTGATTTAAACAGAAACCGACCGTACAAATTTGAGAAGTGCCCTGAAATAATTCCCTACAGAGGTCTTACCAGTGATGAATAGAGTGAAAGATTTTCTCTGTGTGCTTTCATGTATCATATGTTGATGTGTATCCCAGTCTGATGCTGGCCTTTTTCACTGTATCATCATGCTGTTGACTTGCAATTGACTGTAACATCCAGATCCTTTCCCAAGAAGTGGTCCCTAACCAGTTGCTCCCAGTCCTGCATTTCTGCAGTTAACAGTTCTACCTAATTATAGTTGTCCCAGTTGCATCCTTTTCAGACTGCTCCTCCATTTTCAAGATCATTTTGAATTCCAAGTCTGTCTTCTTGCTTGCTATCTCTGTCAGTTTGATGCTATCTGTGGATTTCGCAAGAACACTCTTTATTCCATCGTCCAAGTTGTTAATGAAAATACTTAGCAGCAGCAGATTTAGGGCACGTCCTTGCAGAACGTCACTCTAGGTGTTCTTCCATTTTAGTAATGAATCATTAATAACATTTTCTGTGTGCATTGTTTTCCTACCTGCCCTATGGTAGTTACAGCAAGACCATTTCTCTTGAAGCTCACGTGGTTGACTGACATGATGGTATGACATGACTGACCTCAGACGGTTTCAAAAACTGAACCACAATCTGAATATGGCAACTATTAACTACTTCTTGTCCTCTGCAAAGAACTATAAGTAACACAGAAAAATGGGATTCATTCAGCAAGATATTTTCTTGACAGAGCAATAGCGATATGTATTATTTATCGCTGTGTTACCATTCATGCTTACAAAAACTTGAGTTATTTTTTCAGATTTACGTTGAGATTTAAATTTGTAATCCCTCCAATTTTAATTTATTTAAAGACAGGTACTAGTTTGTTCTTTCCTACCTGTATTTCCCCTACCCTTCATAAATTTTACACTGACTGCTCCAAAATTGCTTCAGTTGCTTGCACAAATGCCTTAGGCTAAGTGCCATTAGGTATAGCCATTTGAAGGTAGCTAAAATATACTGAAATGCTTCAAATTGTACTGATCTTGCCTCAAAGTGCTTAATTTCATTAGGGTATTTTGGCACAATCAAAATTTTCTTGTAGAAAAGTTTGATTTAGTGAAGACTATTTTTCTGTCAAAAAAAAAAGCATAACAGACCGTTCCTTAACATTCCTAAATAAGAAACATGGAGTGTATGGTAATTTCAGCTTCTGAGCAATTACTATTTTAGTTCTGTAAAAAATATTTCTGATATTAACACAACTATTAACATTGCCTAATAAAAGATATTTAATAAATACATGCTGGAATTTTGAACAATGTACTGTTCAGCATCAAGATATTAATTACACCTTCAGAACAGTGCTGCCTACCCTGGTGCTGCCACAAACCTGATCTGGTGAAACACCTTCTAGGAGTAAATCTATTTCCCGTATTTGGTCTCTGAGCTGAGGCTCTCTGGAGTTAAGGACAAATAATATTAATTGTAAAGGTGCTTTTTGCAGTCTAAGTTCAGTTCCTATGGGTTTTTTGTTATGATCATCAACTCTGAAAACGTCTGCTTTGGCCTTCATTATGGTGAAACACTTGGCCAAAGTGATGCCTATCCTGTAACCAGTCCTCATAGACACCCATCCTCTTTGTGTCAAAACCAAATTCAGAGTCAGGATTTAAAAATAAGTAGATAAAAGGATTGCTTCCTCTGGAAAGGTTTTGAGGGCTTTTTATCATTGCTGCTGTTCTTACCTGACCATGAATTCCTAGTGAAGGAAACTAAAACTGGTCCTTAAAAGTTTAGAGCTGAGGTAGTCGGCATTTTGGATTGGAGAGCTCAGGGAGGGTGAATATTGGCCTGGCTGCAGTTGTGAGGTGATAACTATTGATTTCTGTTCAAAGTACACATGGATGCCTATAAGTATATTCTGTGTCAGTTTCTGAATGTGGAGCTTTTAATTCTTGGCTTTTCCCGGGTTTGTTTGTTTTAAGTGTAAATAGAAATAATACTGTGTGTGTCCATTTTAAATGAATTGACCTTTTGTTAGAGCAATGGTTGTGCTTTACTTGTTATGGAGTGACTCTATTTGTCCATGCAAATAGGTGCAAAACAAGGATTATATCAGGCTACTGCAAAATTGAGAGATAGGTCAGATTTAATGGAAACATCAGTCATTAACCCTTTTCCAGCAGCTGCCTAGGGAAATCCATGTGGATGAAAGTTGTGTTATCTTACCTAGCTCTGCTGAGCCACGAAAAAATCATGAGCCTAATGCACATACTCTGTCTAGCAGAGTTTACTTAGGAGATCTGCAAGGGGACAAACATAGACCTTTTCTTTTTCTTTTCACAGAATATGAATCAATTAAGGCTGCTAAGTTCCAGGCTTTTACTATTACTTATGGTCCTGTTGCTTTTCCACCGCTGTGCCAAGACAGTGGGCATTAGATATGGAGTGGGCAAGGGCACAGAATGGGAATCACAGTGTTAGAGTATGTTGCCTTTTCTGAATATAAAAATGAATAGTTCCTTGAACTTGCAATTATAACAGTAAAGGAGATGTGTGTTGTTTGGGGTTTTTTTTTGCAAACTGTTGGGATTTCCACGCTTCCGTGTGATTTACCCAGCAATAATAAATCCAGGTGGTTACAAGAAGATGAATATGATAAATTTAGAAAGCAAAACAATTGTTCATTTCAGAATGATAGTGGCTCTTAAAAGCAAATAGTTACAAATAAATAATAGTGAAATTGAATGTTATTTTAAAATACTGTCTGCATGATGATTTTTCTACAGCACAGAAGCAGGCATGATGTCTGTCCCCTAAAGCCTGTGTATTTTACACAACGGAATTAAACAGTTTCTTAGGGCTAGGTCAGAACTGGGGGCTTGACCAAGGAACATTCTAAATCAGGTATCATCTTGAATAAGGTGCCAAAATTAGAAGCCTGAACTACATCCTTTGTTGAGTGGGAAAGCATGTCCTGTTCAGTCCTCAAATTTTGGTGCAAAGTTGGTTTCACGTTTCTTTGTTCTGCTGTGCTTGTGTTAAGTGGCAATGTTACAATACATGGGAACTAAAAGCATTGATTGTAAGTTGTAGGAAAATAGAGGTTTTTTGTAAGTACTCCCACCCATCTGGAACTTGCTGCTCCCTTATAATCAGTCACAGATTGTTAAATAAAGTAGACTTTACTTCACCCTGAACTCTTGCTTTATTCTTCTGTGAGTAGTCCAAAATAAGTATTGGATCCCTTAATTAGAACTGAATAACCAATTGGCTTGCATTACCTGCTGGCCTTCAGAGGTCTGTAGCCACTTTTCTATTTCCTTCTGATCATAGTGTATTTAATGAAGGGGTTTGCTGGCCAGCTTCCACATAGGGTGCTTGCATTCTTGGTGACTGCAGCTAGTGTTTTTATTTATAATTTGTACAGTGCTGCTTTAAATATTTTATTATCCAAAATGCAAATGATCTCCTTTAGCTTCCCTTTGTGGACGAACTTGTTTGCTTGACTTTCTGTATGTGTGTCATCTTTCCAACTGACATGTAGCAGTGTGGGATCTCACATTTGGATACTTCTCACTTGGCGCCATGCTCATCCTTCCACTTACATTTTGAGAAGTAATTTCATATTTTCTTCTCTATCATTTTGTTTGCCAGCATGGATGAGAGCCATTCCTGGAAGGGGGTGTGCATCAGAGCTGGCACTGAGTGAACCACTGGCACAGGGAAGAGAAGCTGTTCCTGTGTCAAGAAGGCTTGGGCATGTCTAGGTTATGCCGCCTATTCTACTCTCAGCTCGTTGCCAAAATTCTGTGTGCTCCCTTATGCCAAGACCTATTGAGAGAGAGACTGTCTGTGAGCGTGTGAATTTATAGATATTTAATTAATAATCGAGCAGATAATTTTCATAGTAATTGCCTTACCTAGGGCGAGGGAAGAAAGGGAAGGCACGCATGCATGTTGCATACTTTACCCTCAACTAGAACCACAAGTCTGTTTCCAGCCTGAGTGTGACAGGTGAGGGATTTTTTTTTGTTTTTGTTTGTTTGTTTGTGCATGTCTGTTTTTTTGTTTGGGGGGAAATTTGTGAGGAGTTGTTTGTTTTGCTTAATTGATGCCGTGCAGGGTTCTTCCAAACCAGCCCCCTCATCAGAAATCTTTGTTATGAAAGCCTACTGTAATAAGGATTTATTGTGCCTAGCTCTGTTAATGTAACGTATTGGTGAGAGTGTGCCACAGATACTCCTCTACATTTGAGCTGAACATGAATCTTTCAGTCCTAGCTGGTGAGCCATGACTGTTTAGTTTGAGATAAAGCAGCTTGTGTCTTTAGCTGCAGTTCTTCATTAGTCATTATGAATGCTAGTCATTACAGTGGCTAAAACTAGACTGGGTTTTGGCCCTGCTGCAAGAAGGTGAATCAGGGTAAGACGTTAGGTATAGGTATGCGGGGTGTGACAGGGATATATATTTACTGCAGAGTTACTGAAATAGTGTATAGCGGCATTTCTTTGATGAATTTGCTGAAGCTGCTGATTTTTTCTGAAATGTTGATAGTGTTGGCTCCAGCGCCAGTGAGCTGGGCAGGTGCTGCACACTTTTCCCAGCTGAGACCTGCAGTAGTAGACTAAGGAGACCCAGAGACACGAGATCTACGAAGAGAGCTTAAGAGGCAACATGTAGCTGAGGCCTCAGCATGTCCCTCTGGATCATTTGAGGAGCTTTGTGCATTGTCCTCGGTTGTCCTTTCACTATTCCAAAGTTGCTGTTTTTTCTTGTGGAATTTTTAGGTAGACTTCAAAGTAGTTACATAGTTTTGATGTTGTCATTAACCTTTGGGTTGTTTAGTCACAACAATTTGTACCATTTAAGCACGTATCTCCTGAAGTCCAAGGAGATGAGCAGAGACTCTTCTCTCATTCTTGTTACAAAGCTGCTGTGACTGTCTTAAAATATCTGCACAAGATTTAGCCACGGTGCTAACACAATGTCAGCTGCTAGTAATTGCTGGTGAGGCAACATATGACTGTCCTTCCATCATCCCAGAGATTACCAGAGCTACAAGACCAAGGCAGAAAGGCAAGCGTGGCTATTCTATTGAGTACTGAGTTCAGCAGTGTGTTCACCTGTCAGACTGGGGGCACTGGGCAAAGCACTGGAAAGGAGAACTCCCCCAAACCCATCCAGACCTTAAGGCCAAGTGAACAAACAGCACAAAAGAGGTGAACTGGGAAACAACTGTGTTTTGTAGAACTTCAAAGTGATTTTGAACAGTTGTAGTCTAGTCACTGACTCATCCCCTCCTCCCCCTTTTCACTTTTCCTGCCACTCCACGAACAGCATGTGAAAGCACTAAAAGAAAATAAGAATCTTAAACTCATAAACATACCTGCCTCCCATCTGGCACTCATCCCAGCAGCCTGGTGATCTCCTTAGTTGTCCAGCAGATAGTTGAAAAACAAGAGTCCTGTGAAGATTCACATGTCACCATATCCCTGCCAGATGGCGGTTAGTAAAATATGGGCAAATTGCATTGGCTCTGCTTCCATCATGACAATCACAACAGAAACACTACAGTGTTGCAACATCGCTATTTTTTAAGCTAGGAGAAATGAAGGGACTGTAAAGTAGGGCAATTGTGGAATGCTAAACACCACTTAAACGTAATTGCAATGATGTTAAGTAGACCCTGAAGGGTACAAAGCGCCGCTGAAGGCAACCCCCAGGTTTTAGCCTCTCACTCTATGAGTATGGGGGTGAGCTTCAGGAAGATGGCACTGGGCATATTTGCCTCACCACTCCATTGAAAAGCTCTTGCCAAATTTAATTCCATTTTTAATCCTATTTTTGCTGGATTCTTGATTCGATAAGTTCTTCAGTCTTCAGACCCCATCAAAAAGGGAACAAAACCAGCCCATAAGGCTCGATTGTGTGTTTCTAAACCAGGACACCAAGAAACTCTCTATTTCATTAGGATCAGCAATTTGGGGTAATACCAACATAGGAAAGAGAAAAGCTTAAGGATGCACTAGAAAGTCAGGCTGCTGCTAGTGTCATGTGCTGCAGTAAAACCAACACCTTGACGCCTCAGCTAGAGATCTGCACCCCATTTAATTAACTATTCTCGAAATGCAAAGGACAATCTCTGCTCTATCTGCCTTGTCATATAGGGGTACAATTCAACACACAACAACGTCCTACTGCTTGAAAGGGGAGGCTCTGCTCCTCCCTGATGGCAGCCACTTGGTCCCATGCTCTATCTGATCTTTTTCAGAGCTACCTCTGAGCTATGGCTGAGTAAATAAGAATCTGTGCGTGTAAGATCCTTGTGTTTCTAGGACAAGGTGTAAGAACTATCTCCCTAGATGCCACCTTGCAGCTGGTACAGAAAACCATTTTCCCTTTGGTGGGAGGAAGTTGGCTGGCTGCACGCGGGGGCATGATGCTCTGGAAGCAGAGGTCTGTGATGTTGCTCAGGATCTCCTGTCCGGATCAGAACATCACGGGGCAGGTCACTGCCTTTCTGTACCACACAGAGCTGGCCAGCCCTTGGTGCAGGGATGCAGTATCAACCAAGTGCCTTAGTGTTTGAGGTAGCAAAAGGCCACTGTGAGGGAACATGGACAGCTTCTGCTATTGATTTACAGTGTTATTAATGCCTATTCAGACCGTTTGAAGAGCCATCCTGTTCTCCTCCTGAGCCCTTGGCCCCATCCTGAACAATTTGTTTGGGCTGGTATCGGTAAAAGTCACAAAAGCATCAGAACTTGCAGTTATTCAAAGAAGTTTGAGCCTCCATACTCATACTGGTTAGTAGTTAATTTGTGGCTGCAGGCCTTCAGCAAATGTTTTAGTTCCTTCTGAACCCTCACAAGGGAAAAACAGTGTGGAGGATGACTTTGGCAGAAGTGTCTTACAAAACAAAATTCGACATCAGCCTGAGATAAAGAATTCAATCTGAAAAAGGTACTTAATCTAGTGTTTGGGTGTGTTTTAGGCAAAAGTGCCCATTACTGTTGTGCTTATTTGAAGCTGTGGACAACTTCAGTCCAATTTCAAGTATGAAAGCAAGTAAGTGGGCAGGCTGAAGCTGCATTCCTCACTCAGAGTAAATGCAATGCAGTCTGAGATGCTAGTAAGTTATGTGCCTCTACTGGCTGGAGAATTAGCTTTCTTTGTTGCTTTGGATTCATTTTAGGTCAGGTATATAGGGAGAGTTGAGGTTTTTTTAGCCCTTTGATGAGTCAAAAAAGCAGTTTGGCAGCTGCAAGGCTGTTCTGCTTTCAGGTAGCTTGAGTGCCATGGCTTTCAGCAGAGCTGCAATGCCCAGCACAGACGCTGCCCCACCTTTTACAGGTTTATTTACTAAATACTTGGTGACAGCAGGCAAAGATTTACAAAGCGTTCTGCAAGCACCAAGGGAACTCAAATGTAGTTCATTTAAAAACTGATGTTTGATGTTCAGCAGTTGTATGTTTGATTCCGTTTAGCTTGCTGTCCTCTTAACTGGAGATTATTTCACGTTTCTGCACTGCTCGTTCTGCTGAGCAACCGGAGAGAGACTGAAAATCTTCAGCAACGTTTTTAAAATTCTTGTACCAATTTTGGTAACTGTTTTTCTCCTTGAATTTATGATCTAAATTACCTGGCAATGTTCAGCTTCAGCTGATAACTGTGGCCTTGCTAACTTGCCTTGAATCAGTATACAAGAGTTATTCTGTAGCAGCAGCTCAGCTTACTGCTGGCTGGGGGAAAATGAGGGATCTCCAAACCAAAACTTTTTACATCATGTCTTAATTTCTTTCTTTCTTTCTTTCCATTTCTCTCCCTGCCCTCTGCCTTTGATTCTCTTTTCTTGCCCTCAAGCCTTGTCCCTTTCTCTCACTGTTGCTCTTAGAGATGCCTGTTCCCCTCAGGCTTTGTCCTTGTGCAGGCAGTAAGCGCAAAGCCGTGTTATTTGGAGTGAAGTAACACCAGTAGTCAGGAAGGAACAATGTAGTTCAGGCCAGATAAAATAAATCTCGCATTTCCTGTCAAGAAACTGGGCCAAAAGCAATGATGAGAGACAGAGGGGTAAACCACGCGCCTCAAAACTAGAGACATATGGGTTAGAAACAACCGCAACCCTTGCTTGAAAACAGAAAACAAAAAGCTAAGGCACTGGATGAAAGGGAAGTAATACCAGCTCCTCGGCAATAAAACCCACATGACGTGAGGTCTAGCCGGCTTCCAAACCCATCGCATGTGCAGCACAAGCAGAGTCTGAATTTCCTGCTACTGTACAAGAAATGAATTGTCCTTTGATTAATTTATTTAGTTGATGCTTTGTGATGTAAATTAGAGAGCTGGTCTTACTCTGACCGACTTGTTTCTTCACCAAACTCCCTTACAGACCCGAGTAGATGCGCTGATTAGAAGTTGTTCCTACTTTTGTTGTGTTTTAGTAACTCTCCGGCTGGTTTGAATAGCAGGGAAAATTCAAAAATAATGTTGAGTTTGTATTTTGAATCCCTTATCCCAACAGTCAGCCATTCATCCAATAATGCTGGGGCAAATGAATATTAATAAGTATATGGGTAAAGGGTTCCAGATCAGTCCCCAAACCAGTGAGAGTTTTGAATGTGTGTTTATTTATAGAAAAAGGTCTGTAGTACACAGCCAGACTATAGAGTTAGGATTTGGAGGGGGTTTTGGATATTCTTTGTGGAAAGGATATTGATGTATGTGTATAAAGTGATGTCATCTGAGGAGCATCCCAACAAGGAAGAAAGTGAGAATGGCAGCTGGAACTCTTTGGGATGGTTCCCATGGGGGCCAGTATTGGATCCTGATCAGTTTGGGAGATTGGACCAAAAGCACACACCAGGTGGTGTAAGAATGTTTTAACAGACATAGCACTTCTCATTTTGAAAGTACTATGCAAAGATTAACTAATTGGATTGGTTTTCTTCCTTCTTACGAAGAGTTTGCAAAATAGTGGCCAGAAAACAACGGGGGATATGATTTATTTAAGTGCTGAAATGCTTTGTATAAAGTCCCTCACGGGAGGCCATTAGGAAAATGTGGTTACTTTAGGATGTGAAGAAAAGTCCTTTGTGGTGAAGAGGCGGGAAGCAAAAAGCAGTCACTTCTATTATGAACCATTTGAGAGTCTCAGTTATAAGTGCTAAGAGTTTAAGGCCAGGCTGGATGGGGCTTTGAGCAACCTGATCTAGTGGGAGGTGTCCCTGCCCATGGCAGAGCAGGTGGAACTAGATGATCTTTAAGGTCCTTTCCAACTCTAACCTTTCTATGATTCTATGAAAATGGGTCTTTAAAACCTACTGGGGAGGTAGGTTTTATTGTTTCTATTGTGGAATGTATTTGGATGAATTCTATACTGAAGGAGGAGACTTGCAAATCACTCTGGGAGAATTTGTTTTCTCAGAGTGGAGGTGGGGGACACATTACCACTATGCCAAGTCTAGGAGTGCAGGGGAGACTGGCAGGATGGGACTCTTTCTCCTGTCCTCCTAGGAGAAGGATAGACATTGACTTGAGGAAGGCATCCTATGCATCTATCTCTTGATTTTAAAAAAAGTAATGTAAATTCAAGCACCCCAGAAAGTGACATGAAAGGACAGAAGAGGTAGGATCAGGAGTAACCTAGGCTAGAAATAAGGAGGAGCAGTGTGTGAACATGTAGTCAAGGAGTCTCTGTGCTCTATTCTCTGCAGAGGCAGTGCCCCACAGAGTGCAGGGTGTTCCCAAGGATGCCAAGGGAGCTGCCCCTTGCTTGGGCAGCCCAGGAAGGGGGAAGGCATCAGGGCTCCTGCACAGTACTGCAGCCTGCCGTGCAGGCTTGCCTGTGCAGAGAAGCCCTGGGTTTGATCATCACTGAAGTGAACATCCTGATGGAAAGCTTAACTGATCTGACACACAACTCCAGTGACAAGAGTTGTCTAGCAGGATATCAAATAGCAATATATTCAACCAGTGAACCACCATGTTAGAACAACACATTTTCAAAACAAACTGAGCACACCCTGCAGGTATACTTGTTTCTAGGTATTTCTGAAAGCTCTCCTCACTTGCTCTCTTAACCCTTTCAGGTGCTGTACATCCAGCACAGGTGGAGAACTTTCACTGAGGCATGCCCTTTGCCTGGTTCAGTGTGGTAGCTTCATGGTGCTGGTAGGATTTTTAATTTTTTTTGCAGCTTTAACAGGACTTGGTTGCCTGCTAATTTCCCCCCTCTGTGTGTTGTAAGCTAGGGGCAGGGTGTGGAAGGGAGGAGAAGCAAGGGATATAATGCTTTAATTGGGAGTGATATGCAAATGCCAAGCATGGTATTTGTACCACTGTAAAGCTCTCTGCCACTTCTGAAATATAACAACAGTTCAGTAATGATAACTGGATGCTCAAAACTGGGGCTGTTAACATTACCATATCATTGGAAAAAAACAAATAAGGAACCTTTGGACAATGGGTTTATAGCTTGTTTTAGGAAAAGAATGATCCAGATTTCCAGCCAAAACTATGGGTACCTCAGAGAAATTTGCATCTAGAATAGGATCTTTGATTATTAGAACTTGAAAGCATTTAGTTTTGTGCTTTCTTCGGCCCATTTTTAGCTAAAACCTGAATTTAACTCAGACCCCACTCATTTGGGACTGAGTTAGCTTGTACGTATGCATGGTATGGTAGGGCTTGAGGATGAAATTATCACAGTATATAGCCCCATCAAAATTAGGTAACTAAATTAGGAGCCAAATTCACCTGCATAGTCAGTAGAGATAGGCAGGCTCATCCAAAGTGGGCTTTAGAGCAACCATGATAGGAATCTCCATCGACTCTGAGCAGTTAGATACCTGAAGTTAGGTGGTATAAATACCCTCCTGAATGCCTGGTGAGTGAGTTTTGTCTTTTAAGTTCCGTTTTCAAAGGACCAAAACAACATGAGAAACTCTGGACTTGCACTGGAACCAGGAATTGAAGAATCTGAATCATAAGATTTCCTCTGATTTAAAGAAGAAAGATCTTGCATAATGATTTTGAATTTCAGTGTTCCCTGTAGTGGAGTTCAACATGCATTTCTGATCAAATTCAGGATTAAATTCTCATTTTGAAGGTGCACTTTTGTTAAAATGTTTACTTGTTATATATCAGAATTCTCCATGTTTCCTGGCAAGTCATGCTTAGGATGAAGTCTTTACAACTGCGTGTATTGAAGGACATGTTTATATACATTGGTATATACAAACACACACGCTCTAAACAGTGTGTAGGTGAGAATGCTGTTACAAAGAAAGATTCTTCCAAATTATTTATTGCAAGAGATGGCAGCAGTCCCCTGCATTTAGATTACCTCCATGAATTTTAAAAGATTGTTTGACCAAAAAGTGTTAATGCCTGCTCTGTCTTCAGCATTCTTTAATATTTATTACTGAAAAAAAAATCCAGGTTTCAGAAGTACTACTTTGTCATGCCATGAGGCTCCATTCAAGCCTGGTGGTGATACAAGCCTATGAAAGTCACCATTTCACTGTCATTGTCTGAGAAGCATATCACACTGTCACAGCAGCAGCCAAACAGGGGTTCCAAGGAGCTCAGCTGGTACCAAACCACCTCAGCTGCTGCAGTGCATACTGTGCTGGGCATCCTTTCACCTACCAGAGCAGCTGTAGCAGGATGGGGGAGCACAGGTCTCCTCCCAGCCTCCACCATGGACATCTGATTCCCCTTCCTTCTCCTTCCCTAGGCTGGCATTGACAGGAGTTTCCTCAGCAATGTAGCTGGGAAATGGGAAAAGGTGGTGAGCTGTCCTGCTTACAGACCAGACTGTACCTGACTTTCTGCAGACTCTAGCTTGTGCTCTAAAGCTCAAATCTTAGACATCTGTTTAGCAGAAGCTAAACCTTGCCAGGGAGGTGTGATCTGGAAAACTTGCAGTTGTATGGAGTTGCAGTTGTATGGAGTATGCTTAGTATATGGTATGCTATCTTTTTCTTTTTTTTTTCCCCTTTAGAAAAAGAGGACAGTTCATGCAAAAAACAAAGTTTGAAGCAAATCACAAAGCCAAACATTGACAATTAAGGCCCAATTCAGATTGTCCCTCCAATCATACTTCTGCCCTCTTGTGTGAATGCCCTGTGATACACTTTTGAACTGCAAGAAACCTGGGCTAGTTTTCCCTCTTCAGTACAGAGGATGGACATGCACAGGACAGAATTAATGGGCAAGTTTAATGTCAGTATTTCCTAACTTTGAAATGCTTGACTTTAACCTTTTTTTTTTTTTTTTAATGTTTTTTGAATGTACACTCTGTTGTTATTGATTTCAGAATAAACACTTCACTCTATTTGGAGAGAGAGATTCTGTCTCATACAGCTTCTCTGAAGTTACTGTTTTCACCAGAGCTGAATTTGGCCCATTATATGTAATGAATTGTATATTCCAAAATCAATATTAATAACACTGGGTGCTCTTTTTAAATAGATTGTAGACATTCATATAGTCTGGGTAAAGTTCATATTAAATGATACTTGCCTATTCTTTATTCATCCTTTTGGTTAATAAATAATCCTTTGGCTTTTCAGTAGTTGGTTTCTGAGATCCTGTTAGACATCTGTATTTATCATTAAGAAGCCATCACCAGTAAATCTTTCTCTCTTCAGATTTTTGACAAAGTCCAGGGTTTTCAGGATTATTGGCTACTTCTCATTGTGTTAAAAAAGCAACAAAGGTTTTCTAAAAAAAATTATTATAACCTATTCTGTTGGTGAGTTACAGTTTATCAACTGAGAAGTTGTTTTAGCAAAGTGTACGGCATCACTGAAGCACTGTGAAGGAAAGTGAACTATCTACTCACTGAATCTCTGCCTTTGCAGTGAGGCACCATTTCATCTGAGGATGTGAGTGACTCACAGAGGTTGGAAGGACTCATAATTTCCATACTCCAGCACCGTTTGCTAGGATTTTCTGACTTGTGTGTTTATCATTAGAGGCAACATGACACAATGTCAAAGCAAAAAATCTAGCCCTCCCAATGTGCCTTCCTGATTGTAAATGGGACTGGATATCCTGTACTGAAATGTCAGGTTAGATCTTCTGTAAACTCTGAAGCCTGCTCTCAGAATAGAACACTTCTGGAGTGTATTAAATTGGTGTTAATTGAGAAACACATATGCCAATGACATTTTAAGCTACGCTAAATAAAACCAAACCTTTAGCAGGTCCCTATCACAGAGAGATCCTGAGATTTCACTGAACCTGCTGCTGCCGTCATCTTTTTTCCATCTATGCATATGTTGCTTGCAATGATATATGGTAACTCCTGATGCAAATACCACTCATGCTGTTACAGCTTAAAACGGCCAGAAATAGAATGCAAACACAATGTCTGTTTTTTTCTGCTCCATGTTATAAAAACCTATGACCAACAGCCTAAGAAGCTGGGAGAAGGCTGAAGGGAGACCTTACTGCTCTCTACATCTACTTGAGAGGAGGTTGTAGAGGTGGGGGTCAGTCTCTTCTCCCAAGTCACAGGTGATCGGATAAGAAGAAATGGCCTCAAGTTGCACCGGGGAGGTTCAGATTGGATACCAGAAGAAATTTTTACATTGAAAGGGTTATTAAGCATTGGAATGGGCTGCCCAGAGAAGTGGTTGAGGCACCAGCCCTGGAAGTATTTAAAAGACAGGTTGGCATAGTGCTTAGTGACGTGGTTTAGTGCTGGGTGGTTGGTTTTTTATCAGTCAGGATGATGGTAGGACTAGAAGATCTCAAAGGTCCCTTCCAACCTAGACCAATGATTCCGTGATTCTAAAGTCTGATTCCTTTTCCCTGCAATTTTCACACCAGCTGACTTCAAAACATAAGTTTAGCACTGCAAGTCATAAAAAATTCATTTTTTTTAGTCTTTCTTTTTTTAGAGGGACTAATTCTGCAAGTGTCTCAGGGTTCTCTAGCTCCTGTTGCAGCTGAGCCACAGGTCAGCACCTCAGGAGGGGCCCCGTCCTCAGGCGACCCAGTGCCCAGTAAATTCAGTGAGTGCACTTCCCTGACATGGCTGGCCCCTGGATCAGGCCCTAAGCGTATTGGTAAAGTACGCGTGCTTTATCTTAAGATAAATAAAGCCATTTGAAAAACACAAAGCAAAATTGGGGTTGAAGTCCCAATTGTGTCAATATACTCATGGGAGATGTGGCAATATTTTGTTGCACATTTGATTTGTTAGAGAAAAGAAAGGGCAGCCTGGAAGTTACCTAGGGCTGGGTCTCGGCAGCGCTGGCCACATGGCAGCTCAGCAGAGTGGCAGTGAAATCCTGCTCTAAGGCAACCACACAAGCTCTCCTAACCTGGCTTTGCAGGACCACTCTTGTTAGAGCAGCTGTCTTCTGCAGCCAGTCAGGGCAAGAGGTCAAGAACCATTTATGAAGAGTCTAGTACCATTAAGCTGGCATGATGTAGCTACAAGCAAAAGTCTCACTGGCAGCTCATTGATTTCCAAGTGACAAAGCCCACTACTGCTTTGCCAGTCAGAAACTTTTTGCCTTTCAACAGAAAACCCCACGTTTTCTCTCCTCAAATAGCTCATGCATTTTTTTGGGTTGGTTTGGTTTTTTCTTTTTTTTTTTTTTTATTTTTTGGATGAACAGAAACACTTTTGGAAGTGCATGGTATTGCCACTGTGCACTGCAGGACCTCACTCAGTGAGATGATTTGCAGCCATCTCTTGACTGTGTCCTGGAGGTGCTTAGGTTTATTTCTGACTCACTGCCTTTACGAGCATAACTAAATAGACACTAAATCCTTGAAAGGAATTTGGTGTCTATAAAACCCAGACTTGTAGGTGCCTGGCTCCTAACTGAAGAGGAGCAGGGGTCTTTTCCCATTGTTGCCCCCAGGTGTTGTCACAGAGAGTACCTGGAGCCTGCCTGATACACAGCTTGGAGGAGTGTGATAGGGATGCTCCTCTCAGGATGGGTGCACAAACTGCTAAGCTGTTGCAAAGTCCACCTTATCCTCCTGTGACCCCCAGTAAATCTTGATTTCTTTACTGTACAATTTCAGAAATTCCCCCTGCATGCTGCCAATCTTCTTCCCAACTTATTTTTTGAAGAAATATCTCCCTTCCAAGCCTTCTCTTGTATGAGAAACACTAGAGTGAGTCTTCAGTTGTTTTTCAGGCAGGATGTGTTTTTTTCAAGTCACTCAGGTTTTCCTGTTCTTGTTCGTTACATACAGTACAACTCATGAGTTTAAAGTGAATACAGACCTACAATGTCCTACAAAGATGATAGCATCTTTATTTGCATTTCTCAGGTGAGAAATTGCAGAGTGGTTAGGTGCTTTTCTAGAGCCAGACAAGAAAACTGTAGCAGAAGGAGAGAGGATTCTCTGACCACCCATTGTGGATTTTGTTGGTTCAGCCTGTCTGTCTGCCTTCCTCTTCATGACATGGTGTCCCAACTCTGTCTGTTGGAGCCCCTCTGGAGTGCAAGAGACTTCCATACTGTAGAGGCTAGCCAACTATTTGCTACACAGTCTTTCACAGGGTAGCTGTGTGCAGAATTTGATTATAACTCACTTAATCGTCTGCTTTCTTGTAATTGTTCTTGCTGCCTCCACCCCCATTAATGGTGTGCTCATGTTGGGAGGGCCAGGAGGACTACACTGGACTGTCCCAGAGGATTCCTCTTTTCTCCTTTCGTGTGTCTCTTATTAACGCTCTTATTAAGCCCAGGCTGGGGACTCCCTCGGCGATAACACTGTAGATGCAGTACTGGGGCTGTGCAGATTTTAATATAAAATATTAGGATCTGTCTGTCTGCTTGTCCTTCTGTCTATCTGTCCATCTATCTAACGGACCTACACGCATGTTGGAATAGCTTGAGGAAGGTCAGAGGGAGTTCAGGATGACAGAAAAAAAGGTCAATTTTTGTATGCATGCATGTGTTGCTCCAGCTAACTGATTCAGAGGACATGAATGCCCTTCTTGTGAAACATGGTCGAGAGTTATTCACCAGAGGTGACTTTTTTACGGCTTTCCCAATGATAATGTTGCCTTGCAAATATTTCCAGCGATTCTTCTGGACTTGTTGGAGATAAGTATGGTATGTGCGATGGGGCCCGAGATTTGGTTTGTGTTTAATTGGGACATCTGTGTGTTCACACACGCTGTAAAATAGAGAGGGAAGCTGAGTGAGTGCAACAGAACTAAGGGGGATTGAGCATCTCAGGGTGAGTGCACACGTGTGGTGGGGTCTGTTAGGCATGGAGTGCAACAAGACAGGTTAGAGATGTTTGACTCCAGGACTTCTTGGTGCTAAGGACTCTCTTTTGATTTCAAGCAAGTTTTTGTAGGTGAGCTGGAGACTAATTCCCACCACCACTGCCTCCCCATCCACTAAGCTGAGGATTTGCTGGCCGACATGGCACTGGGGTCCTGCACTTGGGAGCTGTTGGTGGGAAGGGAGCAGTCTGGTTTCCAGCAGCAGCCCTGGCTCACAGAGGAACCATTAGGCAGGCAGAAGCCCCTGGCAGGGTTACGGACCAGACAGTCTGTACCAAGGCAGGTCAAAGGGTGAGCTTGCTGTTTACTGAATCGGTAAATAGCTAATTATTCAGCCTGGCAACACGGCAAAACCTGCATGGGATATAAATCCTGGGCAATTCAGCATTATCAACCAGGGAACAGGATTTGAGGTCCAAGGATCCCTTGCGGTAGCAGAGGGGAGCTCTCTGCACTTTAAAACCTTTTAGGGTCATTGTACCATACCGTGGAGCCATTAAGGAGCCCTCACGTGCCAGAAGCAGTTTAACAGGCCCAGTGTTGGGCACTTAATTGTGTCAATAATTATTCACGCATTAGCACCAGCTCCTCCTTAAAGTGTGTACTGTGGTGACTCATTAAGTTATTACTGGTATTCATTACCAGTAAAATTAGCCTTTTTTTTCAAAGTGTAAAATTTATGTTTTATAGAAAAATATTGCTAGGAGTGCAACAGCTTTGCTCTACTCCCTGCTTGGTGCAGAGGAAAACAAGACTGTGTGGAGATGAGGCAGTACTTTTTTAACCAAAAAAGAGGCCCTCAAAAGTAAGAGGCAGTCAAATTAGAAAGAGTCTTGTGTCTCTCTCTTTTTTGTTTGTTTGTTTGGGTTTTTGTTTGTTTGGGTTGTGTTTTG
>VZRU01015232.1:378824-394477 GCA_013398155.1 Pedionomus torquatus
TGTTTGTTCGTTTTGTGAATTTTAAGTATTTAAAATTAAGGGAAGGATGAAGCTACATTCCTGCCTGGCTTTGGCTGTGGGTCCTGTACGTGTATGTGCTGTTTTCTGGTATCAGGAGTGAGAGAGATGCCCAGTGTCTTTTGATTAACAAAACGTTAATATATATGCAGCTGTCTTTATGTTAAAGGCTTGGTGGTGCACATTGTTTCTTTAAATGCTGATCATTTACAGTGAGCGTGTACAGTATATATGCCTGGAGGGAGAGCAATTGTTACACAACTCTTTAATCCAAACCATGATTAAAACCCCTTTTGTTCCTCCCTCCCTGCATTACTCCAGCCTATCATCTTCTCTGAGAAATCATTTGGCAAGTAGATACGTCTGTATTTTAAGAGAATAACTCCTTTTAAAGAATCAGTTTTGCTTTTGTTCTGCTTTTAGAACTTAGTTTTTTGCATTTCAATATCCAGCACTGTTCAAAAGGCGTAGGAGGGTCATAGCCATTTTTTTGCGTGAATAAGGTATAATTGAAATATGATGTATGCAGATATCATCACTTCTACAGCAATTATCCAGATTGTTTGTTTAGTGGGAACATACTTTCAAGTAGGGGTTGGTCAGTAGTAATCACGTTGCGTGAGGGAAACGACAAAGAATATGTAAAGTCTCATGCTGTGAAATTTGACGTTGCGCCCAGAGTGTCTACTGGGGGGAATCGTTAGGAATTTGGAAGGTGAGGACCACGGTGGTTTCAGAGAGAAACATAAAGGAGGATGGGGAGGCTGGCGCTTGGATCTTGGGGAGAGGCTGGGGTTTGGCATTCTGTTTCATGTGGAGAACAGCAGTTAATGTGGTCCTTGTTGAAACTTGAAACAGCTCTATTAGTAGCTTTATTGGGGAGAGAAGAGACCAAGAGTAAACAAAAATGTGCGGTCTGGAGAAGGGCTTAATTGCGCACAATACATCTTGCCTCTGTGTGGCTTATTCTAATCACTCCAAATGGCAACGCACACGCTCGCGCATACACACACACACAAATTTGATCTGCTCAAGCAGATAAAACTGCTATGTGTATAATATTGCCAGGCTAGAAGGAAAAAAAAATGGACATCTGTTTAACAATTCTCTATTGTAGACAGGATCATAGAAACACTGTTGCCGGCCTGTCGTGTTCAATCAAAATGAATAAAATGTTGAATTAAAAAAAAAAAAAAAAATCGGGCAAAAGAGAGCCTTAACGTATTTGCTTGTACTTTTTTTGTTTGTTTGTTTTTGTTTTAATTTCAGCAGCATGATGAGGAGGGGGGAATCCCAGGAGCAGGAGGAGGCTTCAGGAACAGCGAAGGGAAGATTTTATTGTGTGTTGTATTTGGTTTTTATCCTCCGTGCAGCCGAGAGAAGCTAACAGCAGTCGGAACTAATTGTAGCTCGCTCAGGAAAGTCTTCATTAGCACTTGCCACACATGGTTACCAGATGTGCCGAAGAAGGGGTGGGAGGAGAGGGGGGAAGGGGTATGTGGAGAATGGGCTACATACTTAAACCTAATAATCTGTCTTTTGTTTTCGGCTCTATTGTGTTTGGGAGGGGAAGAATGGGGAGAGGGAGAAATCCTGGCTGCTTTTTGATGCAGCCAGTTCCTATTAGCTGAATGGCATTCCTTGTCTTGCAACCTCCTCCAAGGAAGGAAAAAACCCTCACTCATGGCCAAGTAGAGAGGGATTTATTTATTCTTTATTTGGTTATTTTTTTAAGGCTATCAGTGAACTATTATTTCACTGAACCCAGCTGAAAGTATTTGGTTAATCAAACTGGTAAACTGCTATCACTCTGGCCAGCTCAGGCATTTGAACTGGGGTTCTTGAAGCACTCGGTTCAATAGTAGCAGTGCCTCCTTAGTTCACGTGTGCTTTGCCAGTGAGTGTGAGATGAATTCACTGAAGCCAAGTCCAGCAGGAAGGTAAGAAGAGCCCTGTGGTCCTGTCAGTCTGCCCTGAGGTTGTCATCTTGGTCAGATGTTTAACCTTCTGCTTGTTGCTGTTTAAAAAAAAACATTAAATAAGTCTTCCATATTTAGTGCTGTCGCTGCTGCAGACCAAGTTGTGGTCCTGCTGCCCACATAGATGATTTTCACAGGAACTAGTGTTAATTTGACTGCAAACATTACTGCAGACATTTCCACAGACATTTCTAGTCTCTCCTTAGGGAAAAGAGTCACCCTTCCTCTTCTTTTGAAATAGCCATCTCAGGAGGAGCATGGGACCAGGGGGATCCTGTGTGGCTGTCCCCACTGTGTTCCCCCCACTTCAGCAGCACTGCGGCTTTGTTCCCTCTTGGTCACTCAAAGCTTCCCGGGATGTGGGTGCTTTTCCTAGTAGTGTGGAAGTCCCCGTTCTTCCCAGACTCCTCTCTTCATTCCAGTAGTAAGAGAACATTACTGTGTCTGTATGACAAGGCTTAGATGATTCTCCTGAGTTCTGAATAATCAGGGATGAAGGTTTAATGATGGCACTACACATGATAGCCACAAGATTTGGCACTCTGGTCATGTGAGAGAACAGCACTAAATGAACTTTTACCAATTAAGCACTCTGTTTCACTTCCTTCTGGAAACTGCAAGGAGGTATAAATGTGAAAAATCGCTTATATTAAAGCAAAATAGAGACATTTTTTGCATCTTAAGTAATCTGAGTTGAACCTAAATCGTATGGCTCCAGCCTTGTTTTATCCAGCTCAGTTTGCCAGTCTGTAATCTCATCCTGCTTTGGAGCCAGGAAATGTTCTTGCTTGCAATCTCAAAGCAGAGCAGATGTTGCATAAATAGAAAATAGGTTGTGTGTGCAGCCTAATCTAAGCACAGAATGGCATAGAAGAAGGTTTGGATGAATGTAAGGTAATCAGGGCACAGATCTGCCATACTTTGGGACTTAGGACCAAATTTTTTTTTTTTTTTCAGATATATTCTGCCTACCAGATCCCAAATATGCTGTTCACTTTTTTCCAATGCATGACAACTCCCACTTGGAGCTTTTTTAATTTGTTGAGAATAGGGTAATGCCTGTCAGCTCAAGCTCACCAAAGCAAACGGCTGGGAAGAATTACTCTATTCCATTCTTTATTCTGTTTGACTGACTTCTCCATCTAATGATCTTGTTATTCCAGGTCCCAATTAATCAAAGTACAGGAATTCTTCCGATTCCCTCAAAGGAAATAATAAAGCCAAATCACTTAGCTGACTTAGTTGTATCCACCTTTCCTGCTGTAGGATTGTAGAGTCTCCTTTGACCTTGTTGAAATTGGTTGGATCGACGTAATTATCATAGACAGAGAGTCACTGAATGTATGGCTTCCATAACGTCTTTATGGAAGATACTAACTGCCAGAATATTGACTGTAAGAAAGGCCCAGTGAAAAGTTTGATTAAAAATTAACCTTTTTATTATCTCAAATTTGCTCTAGCTGCTGTTGCATCAGTTGTTTTCTTTAATAAAATTCAGTGCCATATTTGCAATTTGTATAATGCTATCCCACATTATTTACACAAGAATGAACTGTGGTTGTGCCAACATGCAGTGTGTAGAGACAATATCTCTGTTTATAATAAATCAATATTAGAAAAAACAGCAGTACAAACTTGATGTTTTTGTCAAGTTTTCTTTCTTCTGGAGGTGCCCATACAGTGCCTTGTGTGTTACCCATAGAATGGGTTTAGTATGAAAGTGTTGTTGCCTTCATGGTGAAACCACAGTGATACACAGCAGATAGCATTCTAGCTGGTTTTTGTTGTCACGTATTCCACAAAGATGTTAAGTCAAATTTGAAATGGCTACTGATGGCTCAAGTGCCCAAGTTCTCTGCTCAGCAGGTTTTCAGTTACTTGGGGCTTCAGCAGAACTTAGAAGTGTTTTCAGAAATTTGACGGACTGTAACTTTAACACATCCTTCATATTATTCTTCATCTTTAATTATTATAAGTTAATTATTTAAACATTTTATTAACTTGGAGATGGAAAGCATAAAGATCAGATTTATTTCCTGCTTTTTGTTCATTTCCGCACTGAAGTCAGGTTTTCAGGCAACAAGGCAAATATTTTTATGCAGATGCAAAATTAATCAGGCAAAAATGAAAATACTCCTACGGGGTTTCCTGGAGGCCTTGCTGGGGATACTGCAATGCAAACAGTATATAATGCAAATAATAAATAATATAGCATAAGTGTTATAAGGCAGTAGGATTCACTTAGGGACCAAACGCAGCGGGTGATCCACGTGAGCCGGTACTACCATCCTTTTTAGGATGCTCAAAATGACATGTCTTTGCTGTCTGGATCTCCTATCATTTTTTTTTAAGCCCTCACAATGTTGTTCTGTAATGCACTCCATCAAAATGCATGTTTCCTCACAGATGATGTCATTTAAGTGGAAAAGAATTGTAAATCTTTCTTTGGCCTCCTGTAGTTATTCCTGAGTAGCCGGCTGAGCTGAAACTACTTCTCTTTCCAATATGATACTTAAGTAATCAATATGTGGGAGGGAGGTTTTTTGGTATGCATATCAACAGTACTCTATGTAATTAGAAAAGATGAAAGAGTATTCTAATGCTGTGCAGTAATTATATATGGCAATATTTTTGCTCCCTGTAATTTGCAGTTTTTCCAATGCAAAACAAGTGACCAGAACAACAGACAGGAAAGTTTCAGTGTGGTGTTAGGAAAATTGAGAAGAGCAAGTTTAGTGGGGAGAGTACAAATGGCTTTTGTCTTTCCTAGGGAATGATTTGAAGATGGATAGGCAGTGCAGCAACATGAGGTTCATCTTTTTGTCACCTCAAAATGAGGTTCTGGTGGTGTGCTGGCCGGGAGGAACATGGGCTGCTCAGGGCCAGATGCTAGTGCAGGAGATTGCAGCCTGGTTTGTTTGCAGGATGGTACGTTGGGAGCAGAGCAGCCTGTTATTCCCAGCCTTCACTGACTTCCAGTAAGTTTCCCATACTTACAGTGGATTTGCGAGTGTTTGCTCTGACCTGCACATTTTTCCAGAAAGACTGGGGACCCATATACCTTCTCTTGTGTGGAATGTTGCTACAGCTGAGACTTGTAGGCTAGGCTGTAACTTAAGTGCAAGGGAAGGTGCTGGGAAGTTATAAAGCATCTTGGCATAAATACCCCATCCTCTTCCCTTTTTTTTTTTTTTTTCTGTCCCTAAAGCTGTTGAGAAAGGTATGGGGTCAGATTGATATACTCAAGACTGATCCTTATCTTTTTAATTTTTAATGATTGAGCATTTATAGTTTCACCATACATGCTTGAAGAAATGTTACTATGAAATGAGAAGCATTCCTTACAGTTTATTTTTATTTTTGTTTTATTTGTTTTTAAGTTTATTTTTGTTTTACTTGATTCAGTGAGAAAACAGATTAGTTTCCCAACATCATGCCTGCAATTTTGTCATGAAGCTTACAATATGTAAGGTGTCTTGTAAAGCCCTATTCTGAAATTACACAGATATGTGACCATCTCTACCTCCACTTATGCAAAAGTAAATTTTTACTTCAATGAATTGCAGTGGAAAGCTGGAATAAGTAAGAGAAAGAAACAAAGGGATCTCAAATGCATTGGAAGGCGTTTGTGCATGATTTTGGGTCTCTGTATGTTTCTAAGCATCACCGTTCATGGCAAAACTTGTGACAGTAAGTACTGATCTTATGACTTCTGGGTGGTTGGGAGAGGTAAAATATCTTCAGATTATTGATCTTATTGATTATTGATCTTATTTTAAGTCCTTATTTTAAGTCCTTATTAAGGACTTAAAAGTCCTTAAAGGACTTTTTAAGGACTTAAAATATCCTTCAGATTATTGATCCTCTCCTCAAGTCATTTAGTTTCTTCTATTGCACAGATATGTGCCTCGTCGTACACGGTCTTTCCCTTTCCCATGCTCTTAGGTCCTGGCAGCCTCCTGTGGTTGTAGAGTCTTCGTTTCTCTCTGGTTCCAGTGAAGCCAGGGTGGCCAGGAGAGCAGGGCTTTTCAAGTCCTGC
This sequence comes from Pedionomus torquatus, assembly GCA_013398155.1. Classification (NCBI taxonomy): domain Eukaryota; kingdom Metazoa; phylum Chordata; class Aves; order Charadriiformes; family Pedionomidae; genus Pedionomus; species Pedionomus torquatus. The sequence continues at coordinate 384,861 of VZRU01015232.1, forward strand.
CTTCCCTTCTCCCCCGAGCTCAGCCTCTGTCATTTCCCTGCGAGCTGAATATCTTCATTTAGATTTGGGCCTGGGAACAGTGAGTTGTGCTGAAGGGCCAGCTGACATTTTTGCATTGCCTCGGCTCGTGGCAGGAGAACAGAAAGCGAATGACACAGAGTATAAAATAAGTACTTAAGTAAATGTTTTAATCTCACTTAGGGCAGTTTGACAAAATAATGAAAACATACCACATGCACATGTGTCTGCACATAATCATTGTCGTCGTCGTTTGGTTTCCTTGTCAGCAAAATTAAGTGGTGGAGCATTTTAGGGAAGGTTGTGCTTGCAATTCGGCAGCAAGCCTCGGCTCGTGGCAGGGGCACCCAGCCCTTGCCAAGGCTGCCTGCAGCGTGGTTGCTGAGCAGTGTGGCTCTGTGGAGCCCACTCGCGTGTGAGCAAGTACCTGCTTTTACACAATGTGAGGATCCAGGTCTCAATCGCTAATTCTTTGGTTTCACCTGATGGTACAGCATGCCAAATTTCTGGTTCTGATCCATGGTGGAGCAGTGAAAGCAGTTGTGCTTTCTAGACATAAGGTCATCCCGTAATCCAAACCAGAAAAAGAAATTGTGTCCCAGCTTGTCTTGTATTTATTTCAAATTCTGTGCAAAAGCTTGAGTAGATTTTTTTTTTTTTTTACCAGAGCAACTATGATTTTTTTTTCATCAGAAAGAAAGCAGCAGCAGCGACAATAATACACATCAGTGTATTATCAATTATTTCTACCACTACTGAATTTGAAACAAAATGAAGAGTGTTTAAAAAAATACTACAATTTGACTATCAGGACACCAATTTCTAGGCCATTTCTTGAATTTTGTGAGCAAATTTCTTCCAGTTTAGGAAATTCAGGATTATTTTCATTTTGATAAGAATGGAACATCCATTGACAGACAATAAAAGCTATTTAAACCTGTTAAATACTATGAAATAGATGTGTACAGCTAATTAAGGTATGTGTTGAATAGTAATTATGTCATCCTGAGGGATTTACAAATAGAGTCTAGTTAAAATTTGATTCAATCTTCTATCATTCACAGAAGGTGCAAATTATTATTCATTTAGCATGCTCTGATTTCAGTTCTAAAGGTAATCCAGAAAAAAGGGAGAGGGATTTCTGTTTTATCAGCATTGTTTAAGAACTAAGATCCCTTAATTATCACACTACACCAATAGTCTGCTACCCAACTTACTGAAGCAGTCAGTCTGCTTTGAAACTAACAATTTACCCTCCAAGCAAAGGAAGATGTAAGACAAAAGTGTTTAGTCAGCAAGCAAATATACCAAATTGTATGTTTTGGCCTTTGTTGGTGCTCGTGTTTCTGAGCGGCGCAAACCTGAGTCACTTACACAATACCTTTCAAAGGCATCAGAGCAAAGGAGGCAGATTTCACAAGAAAAAAAGACAAAGGTGAAATAAGGCTGCATGAGATCCAGTTCTATCAAGCTTCTGGACCCTCTTTCCAGTCTTTTTCTTTTTAGGTAGCCTTGGTAGACTCTCAGTCTTACTCCTTTGTACAATCTCTTGTCATAGTAATGAAGAATTAGGTAAGATTCCTGATTACCTTGTGAAAGTATTATAGATTCTTTTACAAGGAAGTTATTTTTAATGATCTTAAAAGAAAAACTTTACTGTGTTTCTGGGTTTATAAAAAGTAATTAGCAATCCCCATAGTCACCATTAAAGCTGGCCTAAAATGAAAAAAAAAAAACCAAACCCAAAAAAAATTCATTGAATATTTTTATGTCTTGGAATGATAACTGCATCTTTCAAGGAAAGTGTGAAGTTCCTGAGAAACCAGAAGACCCCAGGAGCTACAGTGGTAGTGGTGGTGTGGTAGTAACAGGTTACGTTTCTGTTCTACCTGAGCCAGGGGTCCAACCTCTCTAGGCACTGGGGCTTTTTTTCTGTGTGTTTGAACTGTCATGGAAATTCTGTCAAAACTGAGATACTGATAATGTTTTGTGTGTTGCATTTGAATTTTTTTTTAAGTAGGAAAGACTCTTCCCACAAAAGTTACTTACTAAATCTATTTCCTCCACTGAAAAAAAAAATAATAAGACAATAGTCGATACCACAGTTAAAAATTGTTACTTGGGTTTTCGCATAAACTAAGAACCATGCAATTATGTTGGCAGTTATTGTTTGGGCTTCTTGGAAAGTAACTTCTAGTGTGCTTAGACTGGATATATGTGTTGTGTGGTTTTATTGCAGAAAGGTAAATGTTCTCCTGCGCTACTTTTTTACAGTGCATGTTTTCCTGTTGATATTGATGAGACTAATTATGTATGTTTAAAAGCTTTATGGGAATAAGGGTTGTGTATCCTGTTCTGCTTAACACCAGCCAGTGCTGAGGAGCAGCCACCTCCGAGAGGGTGCGCAGCAGCTGCCCAGCAGCTCTCAGAAATGCTGTGCAATTCTTTCTGTTGAGCTTAAGCAAAGGTGCTGGGCTTCTTTGGAAGAATTATCCAGAAGCAAAACCTAACTTGCTGTCTTCTGATTTTATCTTTCTAGCCAAAGTGGTATTTTGGTAACATGAATAGAAGAATCCACATTATCTCTGGTTGGGTGGGTGGGATTTTTGGAAAGAGACAAATGTGCTATGACATAACTGGTTTTCTCTGTGTGTTCCATCATATTTGATCTTTTGACACAGCTGCTTCCTTACAGTATGGTTTGGAGTACTATCCACTGAGAAAATGTAGTCCTAGTTTGTCACTTGGAATTCGGCAGAAAACTACCGTATTTATGCAATTTTCTTCTTTTAGATGGCTTTATAAAGGTGGGTAATATTGTAGATAATATTGCAAGAGAAGTGGAAAGTGTTTGCGGTTCTTAACAAGATAAGAAAATGTTTCTTATCTGTGATTTGAAAAGAGGTGAAGGGTCAGTGAGGTAGAGGTACATGAAAGCTATTGCGCACTTGGTAGGAGATGCAGAGGAGGAATATCTCTCACCAGTGACTTGTTTGAGTGGAAGGAAAGAAAAAGAGGCAGCTTCTACATGAAGGGAGAGGATTGGAAAAAATGTCAAGTAAAGTCAGAGAGATGTATTGGCTTATTTGCCTAAAGAAACAGGTACACAGCTTTGAGATGGTTACTGAAAAGAAGAGAGCAAGTCAAGTTGAGGGCGGCTTTAAATTCTTACCTGCTGTTGATGCTTTGGTATTTATAAAAATCTGTAGGCCTTTTCAGTCTTTGGAGATAACTGAAAGAAGCAAGGAAAATGGGATGGGCTCTAGGCCACCTGAGATTTTGAGGGATTGTGTGGAAATACGTAGCAGTCTGCTGGTCCTGAGATGTAGTTTAGCTAGGGCTTAACTTGTCCCACCTGCCTCAGCGTAGCAGAATCAGAGAGGGAGGTAGTTGTGTTGAAAGTGGTATGTGGGAGGTTTTGGGCTGTACCTGTCCCAAGAGTTAACTGCTTGGAAGTTCTTTTTCTCAGCAGCATATGCAGGAGCTACGAAGGCGGACAAGGTTTGATTTCAAGACCCTGAATGCATATGCCAAACTTGGCACTAGGGGCTTGTTGGGTCTGCAGCCACTTAAATAGGTTCTTCTCCTCACCATCCTCAGCAGATTTGTAACTGATTTTCACTTGATGGAAGCTACAGGAGCCTTTTTTTGTTTTACAATAGCAGCAGATTTATTTGGATGCCACAGTGACCAAATACTGAGCTACTTTTTCTTGATACATCAATTTTTGTCTTGTGTTAATTTGCACACCATTCTCCAATTAGCAAGAGGTGTGTGTCCTGTGCTGAGAGAAGTCTCATGGGCCTGGGGTCCAGGGCTGTGAAATTAGGCCATAAAATTTATGAGCGTGTGCTGTTACACAAAAAAATCTCACATTTGTTCTTGAGTTGTGGCCGGTCTTTCCCCTGTTAGACTGAAGGCTACAAACTTAACTAGCTTTAAACTTGAAAGTTGAAATTCTTCTATGTTCAGCTGATGCAAGAGATCTAAACTTAATGAAAAGCAGTATTGCAGGATGATGCTTTGCAACCTGAGGGCAGTCCATTTGGATTTTATGGAAGTGAGCCCTTTGCTTGCCATAAAGCAGTAAGAGGAATGAAGACCAACATCAGACAGCCACTTTCCCAAAAGGTGCTGCACAGTCTTTCACATTGAGGATTTTTACAACAGAGTCGAGCACTATGAAGTCTCTGACTCGATTCAAAGGTGGCTGGTTTTTTTCTGTGTGCAATGAATAATTGTTTCATATCACAGACTAATAATAACTTCAGGTTCAGAATTCATTATAAAGCAGAAGGATTTTTCCAAGAGGGTGGTGCCTCTTTGGGACAAGGAGATGAAGACTGCTCTGTAGAGCTTATAATAGGAATAATGGAGAAGGACCATCTCACTCTCTCATTTCTTTTTACTGGGATGAGCACACAGGTTGCCTTCTTTTATGGGCTAGTGTTTTTAAGCTTTGAAAATCACACATTTAAAGCATAGAGAATGGAAGTAGCTAAAGTAGCTACAGTAATTGGTAGTAATTGGCACATAAAATTTAAAAAATTACGTTTTGGAGCTGGTGGAACGTTTGAGGAGTTTATGTCTAACAGAATTTGCATTCCATGTAATCTGGATTTAATGACTCAGTGTAACAGGGTTTCTGAGTATGTGACTCCTTTTCCACAGCACAGTAGGTATTTCATCGTAATTTTTGGTTGCACGCTAAGAATTCAATAAATAAAGCAAAAGTGAACAGATACTTAAAAGGAAAGCATCATAGAAGTTGAATAGTCGTTAACTGGGTTAGTATTTAAAGCTGACATGTATTTCTGAGTGGGAATGGGGCAATTCACAAACCACTTCTTCCCCTTCAACAGCTAATTCAGAGCCAGCAGGTGTGTAAGCAGCCCCTTGGAAAGAGGACCCAGTGTAGTTTGAGACAGAACTGAGTGGAGATGATCCCCAGCTGAAAGTCAAAAAAGATCTTTTAAGTTCACCGAGTGACCTCCAATTTTATTCCAGCGCCTAACGCAGGTAAGAGGCTTCTACAGAATCTGCATCTGGATTTCCCAAGGTGTTTTAATATGTGAATCCTAACACTTATTCATCAGTGCCTTCAGGTTTTGAAACTACCAGTGCAATGCAGTACCACGGACCAGTACCAGTTTTTCTGATAGTTTCATTGGGTTTTCAGGTATCTGTTTTGGCAAAATCAGTTCAGAGCCACAGTGCATTTGTCAGCAATCCTACAGTAATGAATGCATATGCAGAATATGTCTGGGACCAGAATCTGAGAGTAAAAGAGGACTGTTTCTTAAATCTTTGTATCTCATATCCATGTAAATCAGGAGAAAAGTGTTTGATTTCAGCAAGAGGTCTACATCAAGGTAGGAAGCGTTGTTGGCTTTTGGCCCCTTGCTGGACCTGATTCCTGGAGAAAGTAAGTTTGCTCCTGAACTGTGTTGCTGTTATACAATATATATTTTCAGAAGAACCTGAAAAATACAGATATGCCTTTTGAAATATTGGGTATAAACACTATGGATCTGGCTGAGAGACAGACTACCTGCACCATTGAGGCTGGGTCAGCTGCAGGCAGCTATATGGCAAATTGGCATCTCTGCGCGGATGAACAGAATCCTCTAGGAAGACAGTGAGCATGGGAATGAACTCCATGTTGCAGATCCCTATACCAAACTTTCTTCTTTGTTCTTTCTCAGTCTCTGTAGCCTTTTATATTTGCTCTTGGGTATCAGGTGCCATGTTCCTAGGCAGACCTGGGCTTTCCATTTTTCTTTCCATAGCATAAACTGTGCAGTCCATATAAAATGCCCTGCCATGTGAGTTGCTCGAGAAGTCATGCTCTGTGGCAGGTGTGAAATGCTCTGTGTTTGCTCCCTGGAGAGATAATGCCTTTTAGATCATGAAAACTGAGGGCTGCTTTGCTCCAGCATCATTTTGTTGGGGGTGAACAGTAAGAAAATAGGCGATTCTGTTCTCTGGGGCTTAATTTAAGTTAGAGATAGGTCTTCAGGGCAATTATATCCTTCTTTCACAGAAGTTCCCACAACACCTCCATATGAAGATGTGGGCAGTGCACTGAATGTGTGCAACGCATGCTGTTCTGACCCCCACCCTCCGGAGTGCTGCTTCTTGTGACTGCAGGATGCTGAACCTTGTGGAGAGGACCCCCCTCAAAATGAGGAGCTGACTCTGCAGCTGCATTGGCAGCAAGAGCCAGGGTGCTTCTACAGGGGCAGCAGGCACAAAAGCCGCTTTCTGACCAATAGTGTCGTTATTCCTTAATCATTAGACCTAATAAAGGGGTTTTATCATATTAAAAAAAAAAAAAAAAGAAAAGGGAAAGAAAAAAAAAAAAGAAACTGAGAAAGGAAAGAAAAAGAGAAAAGAAACAGCCAAGAAGGGGAAAAGATGGGGAATAGTTGGGATTATCTCAGTGCCGTCTCTCAGGTCCAGTGACAACACGACTACAATGGGTAGCTTTCAGGACTGCATATGGTCTTCCTTCTGAGGGAGTTGATTAAGCGACTCCGGATGAAATTGAAATCCTGTGATTTGACCTTTGTCTGGCCTGGGAGGGCTGCAATTCGCATAACAATTTCCTTTTGTTCTTTGTTTGGAGTTATTAATCCAACATGAGCCTCGAATTAATCAGGGGTAGTGCGTTGTTACATTTCTAATTCACAGCTCCACTGCTTGTGTCTTTTTTAATTAAGGCCGAATGATAGCAGGCCTTAGCCCCTGATTGCAACACTTACTAACCACACATTGAGGGATGAAGAGGCTAAATAGGCAGAATGAGATTACTTCAAGGTTTCACTTAATTGTTTTCTTCCTTTAAGTAAAGAGCACTGAGTGAACGTTGTTAATGCCAGGCTGGGAGTTATTTCTTTTATATATATTTATATGTGCGTATGTGTATGTGTGTGTTCTGGGGTGGGGGAGGTTATGATGGGTGCACTGAGGACTCAGAGCTCTAATGGGTCAAGGGTTTGTAAAATTGAAGCCTTTGGTTATTGATTTAAACCATTCCTCCCGCCTCCCCTGGGGGCCAGGGGCAAGGGTAGAGGAAGGAGGAAAAGAGTTGAAGAGCATTCAACTTAAGTTAACTGCATGGATTTTCTTGTGTCCTGCATGAACCCATTTGTTTATGTAGTTTTTCTTGCTACTTACTAGTGGTTCAAAGGAAGAAAATTCAGAAAGATTGAGGGCTATCAGAGATGCTAAAGAAATGTGTTGGTATTGTAGCTCTCCTTAGCCTGGGAGTGTTAATAATGATAATACAATAAAGGCGAGACAGTTGTGTCACACACCAGATTCTGCTCATAGTGAAGGATGTCTCAAAAGCTCTTTGTAAATATGTATTGTTGGGGCAGCTCAGGGCCACAAAGGCGCAGGTGCTTTTCCAGGGGAATGGTGTAGATGATCTCAGTTAGTTTTATGCTGGATAACTCAGCCACTGCACCCAGCCTTGCAATGTTTATTTGTACAAATAGTTCCATTAGCTTAAAAAAATAGTAAGGATGGCAGGATTCGTATTTGCAGGATCAGGCCCGGTGTTTTGGCCTGCAGTGGTGCAGTACATTGCATGTGATTGTTACAGAGAAAGGTTGATATTTAGGGTCCCAAACTTTCAGTTGCTATATACAGAAATTCCATTGAATTCAATTTGTGCTATGCACCTGCAATATCAGGTAGAGCTCTTTAATAGTGGGAAACTAATTCTTCCAAAGTTATTTCATCCATCCAAGGAGCTGGATGGATGGGGGAAGCACTTGCTTGGAAGAGTTAATGTTTCTGTGTAAAATGGCAAGCCACTGTTAATCATACCAAGCTGCACAGACACAGAGATGCCATTCTGATTCTGGCACAGGACATACAAGACAGCAATGCTGTTCCCGCTTTTCTGAATTCTCCATGGGCAGTGGCTGTTCCACACAGGATTATCTAAGAATGCAATGATAAAGCCTGTAGATAGATTAAGCAAAAGTAGGGTATAAGATACAAAGGAGAAAAACGCTGCAGGTAAAAGCTTATTTCTATGTTTAGAAATTGAAATTGTGAACTGAGCCTGCTTTTTCAGGTGAGCCTGAAAAGAGCAGGATTTACATTTGTTCTTCCACATAAATGTATATAGTATCCAGAAACAAAAACAAGCACTCGAATCTCTAGGTCTGGCCTTCAGTTGCTACAAAGATGCACCAGTGACTTAATGTCTTCCCATGCTCAGTGACATCAACACAGGATTTACACTGAATTGGGTTCACAGGTTCAAAGCCATTTTCTTGACTTTCCTGCTCTTTTTTAGATGCTGACTGATCCTACATGTCAGGATATTTCTGGATTGTCAGCTCCCATGCAGGGAGAAGTCAATGGGATAAGAAGATGCTCAGCATTTGTTGGAATAGGGCTGCCTTACTAGCAGTTCAAATACCTTAGACATAATTTTGTTTATCAGAACCAGTTTTGATGCTCTTGCACCGAGTAACAACTTATTCTGCAAGTGCTCCAATTGAATCAGACTTAGCATGGAGATAATAGGATTAAGTATGAGTAAGCACATCAGAATCTGACCGTCAATCACTTATTGTTGTTTATGCCATTTCAAGATTGAATGCTTCACATTTGTCTGCCTTGTTCTCTTTCTCTTAAAAATCTCTGCAGACCAGGGTATATTTGTTTATAGAAGACACAGTTCCAGAATTGAAGCCTATTTTCAATACCATACTGCGTCTCAAATTTGTGTGCTGCTTTTTTAAATCATTGTTTGAAGGTTCATTGTTGTTGATTTAAAGGTGTGACATTATGTTTCCAAAGGGGGTCGGGATAAATGGGTACCCCCATGTGTTTCTTGTGTGAGTGTTGTGAATAACATCCCAAAACCCAAAGTCCAGTCTGTTCTGTCTCCTGTTTAAAATCTCGTGGCAGTGGTCATTAGAATGGATATATTTGGGGTACTTTGGGGTACTTTCAAAATCTGCTTCTGTGGCTTGTTCTTGTGTAGCATAATGTTAATCATTAATGTCAGCATCTCTCCTCAGCAAACTTATAATACCATTTAAGTACTTTGAGATCCTTACAGATGAAAGTAGTTGTACAAACAGCAGCAGTATTCTATTGCATCTTTGGATGATTAGCCCTCATTGTATACTGTCTTGCAGGACCTTGCTATACAGCTAGAACCAGGCAGTCTGCTGGTGTTTTTCAGTAGTTGGTTTTCTTTCTCTAGACTATGACATTTCTGATTCCTTTTAGTTACCCTGTGAAGGAAGTTAGGATTCTTGCCACACTCAGGAACCAAAAGACAGGACCGGGTTGCATGATAATGCTTTCCAGTCCTTGTCCAAAGTGGCTGTAGTTGCATTTATTTAAAGGACATTTAATTTGACTTCCTTCTTGAATTTTTGTGGCTGCAACAGTCAATGGTGATGAGTCCACAAATAAATAAGGGATTACTTTTGTTGTTATTGCTGCTATTTAGTCTTGTTTTAAATAAGCTATTGTTGTTTATGAAACATTTGTTGAGATCAAAACCTCTCCTCTCCCTCTCCCTCTCCCTCTCCTTCTCCCTCTCCCTCTCCCTCTCCCTCTCC
>VZRU01015232.1:395643-433037 GCA_013398155.1 Pedionomus torquatus
GGGGGGGCGGAAAAAGAGAGAGAGAGCGAGAGGCGGAGAGAGAGAGAAGGGGAGAGAGGGAGAGGGAGAGGAGGCAGCCCCACGACAATGCTGGACTCTGTCTGGCCCCGGCTTATCCCCTTCCATCCCTCTGCAAGTTCGGGGTCTCCGGGGAGTGGGAAGATGAAAGAGATAAGCTCCAAAGTTGTCAAAGGTTGTAACCTTGCCACACAAAGCCAGCAGTTTTACTTCTAAATCCTCTTCTCCCCAAAAGCACTTAATGAAATAATATACTGTGCTTCTCAACACCCCATAGTCTTTATTAAGCAGCAAGGCCCCTGAGATGGTGAATTTAAGGAGTTGGTTGAAACTTCAGACTAAACAGTCCCTGACTTGGAGCATCTACAGTAGACGTGTTGGGCTTTTTCTGAGCGAGAGACAACTTTTCTTCCACTGTGTCTTGTTAGCGGTATTGTGGCTTCCCTGACACATGTTTTATAGCTGCCTTCACACAAAAGGCAGAGGTCTGTGAAGGCAGGGCAGTCTGATTTTTAAAAAAAAAAGAAAGAAAAAAAAATTCTTTTCAGTTACCTTCACAAGGTCATGGTTTAACAGATGACAGCGACCTGTATCTTTCCTGTTGTGCATCAGACTATTAAACCCTTGCCTGGCTTTTGCGTAGGGTAGACAATACAGCCACATTCTTTGCTTCTTATTTTGGAGCAGTTTGCCAGAAAAAAGGATGGAGGTAATAACCAGAGCTGATAGGGCCTGGCTAAAAACTCAGAAATGTTCACAAGCTCTTGAACTGAATTGGCTAAACCCACAGCCTTTTGATAAGCATAATGCTTTCTCCAGGTGTTATGTCATCATGTATAATGTTTTGCTATCTGGTAGCATTATGGATGATGACATGAAGTCACAAAAATATCGAAGTTACCAATTTTAGCTTATCAGAGCTTTCCAAACCTGGACTGCACTGATAAAATCAGAACAAGTATCAGGTTAACAACCCTAAACCTCCTATTCTGCATTGCTCTGAAGTACTGTTCTTATATTTTCTTCCTTTAAAGAAGCTTCTAAGAGCTGCTTCAGTGGCCATGTGTTGCTCTCTCTGACTGAAAATTACAGTCATCATGTTAAAAAATCAAATATTCAGAAGGAAAGAATGAATGAAGGTATCACAGCTTTTTCATGTGGGGAGTGTGAGGAGTCTTGGAACTGAAGTAATTTGAATTTTCCATTCTGCCATGTGTGCTTTCTGTGGGATCTTCACCAATTCATCTGGCCTATTTCTGTCTCGGACCTTGACCTATAAAGTAGGCAAAGCTGTATTTCTCTACCATGGAGGATAACTTGAGTCTTAATTAATTAAGGACTTGCGAAGAGTTTGAGATCCTTGGATGAAGAGCTCTATATGCATGACATTTCATCCTTACCTGTTTAGTTTTGATGAATGCAGTGTTGGGTACACCTGAACCAGTTCTTCTGAGAAGAACTCTCAAGTGAAAATTAAATCAATCATACTTGACTTTTTTAATTGGAGAGACTTGCTGAGATGTTTTGCAGACATTTGGATGGAGCAGTTGTCACCTCACAGACAATTAGCTCAGTGCTAGCTGTTGTTTTACAAGCTCTGAGGAGAATATCCTCACTAATTCTGCAATGCATTGAAATGAGGCGGGGGAGGAAAGATGGTTATATGTTATCTGTGTGCAAAAAGGAGAAGGGACAGTACTCTTCAGTACACAACTGGTGCTGTTTGAAGGACAGATTTTGGGAGTGAAGTAGTGAGTAGAGACTGTTAGCATTATAAAGGAAGAGGAATATTTTGCAAGTTTGTCTAAATAGCGGGTTTGTATTTTAGTAGCAATGCTTGTTCTGAAGAAATCATTAAGAACCCTCAAAATTGGGGTTGGCAGGAATCCTCTACTATTATTAGAGCAAACTAGCATGACTCCACTTAAGTTAGAGAAGAGTGTTACAGGATAACTCTAGGGTTACCCTTCTTATTCTTAGAGATGGGTAAGGAGGAGGCGTTTAATAACTTTTGTTGCCCTACACTGTTCTTACATCTTGTAGAAAGGATTGACAGTGATGGAGTGTGGACAGACTCATTACGTATTACACAGATATCATACCGTGAAAAAACAAGAGCATATTGCTCCTACTGAGATGTGCGGTGTATGTGTTTAGTCCCAAAAGAACATTATCGCCAACTAGGAATTTTCAAGGAAAGAGAAAAAGAGAAATATAAAAAAATGCAATGTCACTTTAAGTGAATGCTAGGGAGAAACGGGGGTACATTACAGTGCAATAAAGTTTTACTTGGGCTCAGAAGCAGCAGCTTATTAGAAAAAATTTCCAGCGTGGCTCGGGCATGAGGAGCTTTGCTGAGTCCTGAAGCTACAGAGGTAGAAGGATCCTCTTGCAGAATTGTTAAAGGTAGGAAAGGTCAATATCTGGTTCTGTACCAATATAAAAGCTGGAGCATTTATTGGCAAGTCTGTGCCACTATCATCATAACAAGGAATCCTGTTTCTAGGTACGAGCTTCTATGTATGGGCTTAGATCCATTTAATTTTGTTGAAATGGAAGAGATCTGTTATTCCAAGGAAGGGAAGTAAAAAAGACCCCTTTTCATCTCATGTTCTTGCACTGCTAAGGTCTGCGATACCATATATATTTGTCTAGATAGACCCAACCAGCTATTGGTTTTGGGATGGCGAAGTTGAGACGCTCTGCATTCCAGCCTCTCACAGGCTGTGACAACAGTGAACTGTAGTCCACCTAACACTAGTCTGGAGCATGTGACGGGGACAGACTTCCAGAGAGGATGCCAGGACCGTACTCTTGGACACTGTAATGCTTCCCTGGAAGGTCTTTCTGTCTTTATTGCTAATTGGTGTAAAGTCTCCTTTGGTCTGTCAAATGTGACAGAATAAAACCCAGAGGGGAATATTGCATATCAACGTTCATGTTGCATTTTGGAGCAATGCAGAGTGTCGTCTTGAGCTGTTAGTTTGAAAGTTCCTTAGAGATTTTCTGTTGTGGCCAGTCCCTTCTTGGAGCCATTTTAAGAAATTTACCTCTTAAGTTCCGTTTCTCTAGAAACTCTTTTTTTTTCTGTGTTGTGTAATGGTTTTGCTGTGTTTCCAATCCATTACTGTCAGTTCTTTTTGGGAATGTCAGATTGCATAAAAGTTGATATAAACATTCAGCAGAGCTTAAAGCAGCCCCTGAATGAATTCTGGCAAACCTACTCCTTTACCAAAACAATTTCTGAATAATCACTGCAAGAACCAAGATCTGTGTTATTTCTGTGTTACTCTATAGTAAAGACTTAGTAATTATTTTTCATATAGGAGTTTGAGATGTGAAGAACTTTGAAGAACAAGATATAATAGTTCACGTTTCTTGGTCTAGCACTTCTTTAGACAATTTTACCTTCTCTTTCAACTCAATGAGAAATTTCCCTGGGAGAATAGGATGTGTTGCAAATGTATGACCAGTCTGCCACATAAGTGACCCCACAACTAGGCACTAGCAGTGGACAGTTTGGCTATTTAAACCATAGAGTCAGAATTTAGGGTGGTAACTTGGTCCAACCCTTTACTAAAAGGAGGGCCAACTCAGAACGTAGGTGAGGTTGTTCAGGGTCATATTCAGTTTCTGAGCACCTGGTCCAATGCTGTACCACACGCAGTGTTAAGATTTTTTTCCTTTGTATCTAATTGTTTTTGCCCCTGTTATTTGTTCCACTTAACAATGTGGGCTGGATCTGAAAATATTTCCGTTGAGTTTCAAGACACTGTTAAATCTTGTATCTGTTTGGTAGAGACAATTTACATGGTGAAGGACTTAATTTAGTGCAATTATTGGCAAACGTGGAAGATACACACTGTGGCTGGAGCTCCTGAGATGACAAAATTATTGGTGCATGTCGGCTGTCAGAGAACATGGTGCTAATGTGTAACCATCTCTCTGTCTCTCTCTTGCTAATAGAGCTACTCCTTTTCTGACAAAATAAAAGAAAGGAGGAGAGGAAAAGAAAGTGAGAAAATCCTTCTTGTGTTACTTAGGTAGGCAAGTATAAGAGACCAGTGTGCCATATACACATGAATTGTAGTCATTTGGTTTATTCCTTTCAAGCCACATCAGTGGCTTTACTGGGGGCAGCTGAAAAGGAGTTAAACAGTCACTGATGTCTTTTACTTTTCTTACTTTGCTTTTTTTTTTTTTTTTTCTTCCTTGGTTCNTTTTTTTTCATCCATGGTTACCCAGTGCCAAAATGAGAGGACTTTTTCATTTGTGTATCATTTTTATTTTCTCTGTGAACGGGGAGCTATGTTTAGATTCTCATGACTGCATAAATTTCCTACAGATGAGAGCTTTCTTTAAGACAGGCCCTAACATGTGGGCACTCTGTGAGACTGTTTCTCCATTCTACTTCAACCCCTTTCTGCTCCTTCAAAAGTGGAAAAAAAAAACGAGTAGAAACAAATTTTGAGGAAATGTCCTCGGTCTAAAGGGTTTCCCAGGTTAATATGGAAGCAGCAGAATTGCTGTGCCTTCCTCTGCAGATGAAATTGTTCAGCATTAGCTCTTGAGAGAAGTTGACAGATACATCCTCTATTTCTTCATGAAATGTATGTTAGAGATCTTCGAAGAGGACTTCAATAGGGTGCACGGAGATTTTATTGGCTGCTTTGTTAATATGCTTTTGGTTCAACAGTGTTTTTGTTCAACAGAACAAAACAGAAGTGTTGCCAGCAACTATTCAAAAATCATAAATTAAGGCCCAAAATGCAAACTTGGCCTAATAGTCCTGTTATTATAAGCTAATATATCATACATCCCTTTTTCTGTGCCTTTGTGTTTGCGAACTTCTAAAGTGCATTCAGCTGATGCATTCTGGGCATTAAAACTAAATCTCCCATTTCGAAAAGCAAAGCCAAATGTGATCACTTGATTCGAGGAGTTGCGGCTTTGAGAGAAGCACAGACACTGGAATATTTGTGAAAAAATGAAGGGTGAATCTCAGAAGACTCACCAAGTCAGGTCAGTTTGGATCAACTCCAGAAATTTTGAGTGGCTGACTACAATTCAGGCAGTTAAATGAGTTTATTTTGTCTCCTGTTTATTGTTTACCAACAGGCACATTCTTCCTGTGATAGATGATGACAGGAGAAAGAGTTCATTTTCATGGAAGTCCTATGAACTTTAAAAAAAAACCCCAAAGATTGGTAACAGAAAAAACGTGCCAGTCAATTGAGGGTTTTTGCAGTAGATATTTCACAGTTCTCTGAGTCCTCTCTCGCAGTGGTTCTCCTTGAGCATGTTTACAGAGCCATCCTGCAGTTGCAAATAATTATTTTCTCTGTCTCAGAGTGTTGCACCTGCTCAAATTCATGTACAGTGAATAACTGAGGGGGAAAAATGGTTTTTCTGTTTGCTGCTATCTGTTTGTTTGTTGTATATGCTTTTGACAGACTTTATATTCCTCCTGCCCCTGCTAATATTTATTTGTGTGCTTGGCTGTGTGTAGGTCAATAGTTTGCAGGTCTGGGGTAGGAGTTAATGTCACTCTTGCTGAAAAGACCCTTCTAGACAACAGAAGGGGAGTGCAAAAGTAACAATAAAAAATGTAAAACATAGGCGTTTAAAGTATGTACAACATTTACCAGGCACTCAATTTGAAGCATTTTATATATGTATTTATTTTTAATTGAGCCTTTTAAAAATGTCAAGTTGATTGGTTTCCTTTCAGAAGATTGTTTGGTGGTATTTTCTTTACTGGTGCCCCCTGTGGACCTGCATACATTGATTACTCTTACTTCAAGCTTTCAGTCTAGAACTTTTCATCACATTGATGACCAGTAATTAAAAAAAAAACCCAACAAATGGAGGGATTGATGGTCTTCTACGCTTTGAAAAGTAACGTTTTATGTCAGGTTTAAACAGAAAAAAAAGCAAGGAAATTAAGATTTCTCAGGACTTTTTCTTTCTCAGCTATCCCTGTGTATGGTATTACAAAATTCCCCAAACTAGGCTGATTGCATGCATTGGAGTGACTGGGGGTTTTGATAGCTTAGTGTAAAATTCAAGTGCACTATGCACTATTCTCTGTATTTTCTCTACTCTTTCTGCCATCTCATGTATATACTGGCCTCTAAGGACAGTCTTTCTATAGACAGTGCTTTGTAGTATGTAAATGTTTCAGCAGCTAGATGAAGTCTTTGGTCAGAAAGTCAATAAAACTTGCTGTGAATCTGCACATTTTCTGTTGCATTCAACTTTTATGCTTCCAGAGTGAAGATGATTAAGTTTTAAAAAGTTTGGAGAACTTGACTTTAAACATTGTTGACAGTTTCAGGAATCATTGGGCAGCCTGACATAATGTTATTCATGATGAGAGAGCTGTCAGCACAGATCAGGAGTGGTACCAGAGAGAAATGTAAGGCGATATTTTTGCTATAGTATAGGGGGATTTAGCTGTGCAACTTCTATTAATAATGTGAGTTTTGCAGTTAAATCCCTAAGCATCATCCCCCCCGCCCCAAAATGCTGAAAACATGCCCTGTAGTGTAGCTTGAATTAAATTTTATGTTGGCTGTTGTTTGGACGTTGAAGATCATCATGTCTGAGCAGTGGGTCTGGTTCCAGTTTCCTTCAGGTGCTGCTGAAGAGTAGGAACTGCAATAGTGGATGGATAGAGACAAACTGTATGAACAATTTCTGATCTCTGTCTCTTTTTGTGCATTTAAGCATCAGCAGATACATCCGTCTTCCAACAAATGTGCCATCTTTGGGCAGATCTGATCTGTCGGTATTTATACACATTATGACTAGTCCATCAGGATTCTGTTCTGTGCATCGTAGTTGCATGGCAATGCCTATAGTCATTTGTCAGAATTTCTGAGCGAGCTGCTGTTTGGACCTTTCTTTTCCTGGGTTATATTCTTGCCGAGTTTCCAGAGTACTGAGTAGTATCTTGTTCCAGATGATGCAAATAACATCAATAACTGCCCTGGAAAAGCCAATGTGAGCAAAGGGATGAGATCTTCCTCTTTGGAATAATTCTCACTTCTCTTTCCCTTGCAAACTGACCAAGATTATGCAAGGCATGGGACATGAGGCAAAGGAGAGGGCAGTCTGTATGAGGAGTACCTCAGCTCAGGAAAGCAGCTTCTTCTGTCATTTATGGTTCTGCCCTTGCATTCAAGAAAGGAGTGGAAGGCTGCTGGGAATGACCAGCAAGCCTCAGTAGTGAGGGCAATCCATAGACTACAATGCCTGAATTTGTTTTAAAATTAATTTATTTCTATTCCTATGTAAGGTCTATAGAAATGCAGGAACTTTGAGAGCTACCTCTCTTACAGAAGCATGAAAAAAACCAAGGAAAGCAAACCAGTTCAGGTGTTTTGCAACTGGCATTGCATATCTGAGTTAAAATACTTCAGTGACAGAAACAAATATACCATAAAACTGTGGCTGCACACCATTAGAAAACTCACTTGTTTGACTGCACAGTTGACCAGTGGCTTTACCATAAGTGTTGACTAGAAACCCAGCCCAGCAAGTTGAATCTTTCAAGAAGATTCAGGCCCTCATTCGCATTGTCTTTAGAAAGTAAATTTTATTTAGGAGAGAGATAATATCTCTGGGCTTGGAAAGCGTGCATTATATTTTGTGTGTTAATGTAATATAAATAGTAATAATGACAGCTTCAGGATTTTTTATGGCCACTAAACCTTTGTTGTCTAAATTATTCTGTAGCCATTTTTCCTTTTCTTTACATTTTCTTGGCTATTAAATTTTGATGCAACTCTATGGAGGGAAGAAAAAAAAAAAAAAAGAAAAGGAAACACAATGAATTATATCCATCAAAAGCTGAAAATGCTGAAAATGTTTGTGTGCTTCTACTGAGAGGTCTCCTACCTCAATTTTAAGCCTCAGCCTCAATCCACTTTTGTTTCTGTTTACTCTTAAAGTATTTGCAGTCATTGTATACTTATAAAATAATTAGCATACTTCAAAAAACACTGTTTTTGAAAGGCAAGGTTTCTATGGTATGAATCCTTCCCAGCTGTGATAAAACTCTTGAAATTAACAGCGGCTTGATGAGATCTATATGAGACTTAATAAATAGGAGCAAATTTTGTGCCGCTGTAGCTGAAGTTGCCTTAGCACTTCCCCAAAACCTGAGTTTTCATGTCATTGTTTCAGCTGTCTGCAGATTCTCTGCAATGATGTTTGTTGTCCAGAATTTCAGGTTTTGAGTGCACACTGAAGTTTTGAGTGTCACATTGAAGTACAAAACATTTTATGCATTCTTTTCTAGTTATTCCCCCTTAGAAACTGTTTTTTCTCTTCATATCGTCATGAAGATTTCTTTTAAAGTACTTTCTAGACCCCCTGGTTATTCCTGTTGTCATTTAACTTTGGTTTTGTCTCTTAAATATTTAATTGAGGCTTGATCTTGCAAAGTCCAGAGTACTCACATGATTAAATATGACTAAGTGCTTTGTAGGATCTTCAGCGCAGAGTGCTGGGGCAGAAGCAAGCCCTATAGCAGAGCCAGGGTGAGCTTTTGGCTGAGTACTGGCACTCAGTACTCCTGACAGACCCAGGGATGCACTCACTGGTAGGGTTTTACTTTATTTTAATCTGCTATAGAGTGGATATGGGTACATTTGTGTCCCATTTCCGCAATTTTCTTTGGTTGATCAACTGATGCCTGAAAAATTCTCTGAGTTCTTACAGAGAAATACATGGTGTGCATATTTGTACTTTGTGTATGTGTGTTTATAAGCATGCAAAATATGTATTTATTCCAATTTGATCTAGTGATAGTCCCAGCTTGAAAGTAGTTCTCCTGCAGATGTACTGTAGAATGACTAAAAAAAAACTTTTAAAGTATCGGACACTGTATTATGCAGTCCATGCATCCTTTAAGCGGTGCCGATGCTGAAACCTGGAACGGCTGCAGAATGCCAGGTAAAAATCATCTTTGTCCATGTATGAGGATTTATGTCAGTTATACATTTTAATGCTGGCTATGAACAGTTTTAGCCTCTAAGGCAAGGGTTTTAATTCAAGAACTTTTTGTGGCAGACTTAAAGTGTTTTAAAAATGCAAATACAAAGGAACTTGATGTCCTCTAAATGCTAGACTTCTCCACAGAATAAAGCTGGTAGGCACTGATGCTTGAGAAATTGAAGCATTACTTTGCAGCCTGAACTGTGTTGTGAGATCAGCCACAAGTGCACGCTATCACAAGGTCTGAAAGCAATCTAAATCTGGCATTACCAGGTGTCTTCAGGAATATAACACATGCTCAACCCTGTACTGACACGGGACAGAGCGCTGGGATTCCTGGGGGAACTTTGCCATCTCCTGTCTGTGAGTTTCTCCTCTCTTTGGCTCTTAAGCTATGTGATATGAGCTCTGCGGATTTTGGACAGAGAAAGATTTTGTGATATGGTTCTTGGGGGTGAGATACCAGCCGCCCCAGCAATGTGTGTCACAAGCAGAATAACTTGCTTTGAATTTCCCTTTCATTTTCAAGGAGAGCTGGGATTCTGACTCTTTAAAGACTAGAGTAGCTCATGCATGTCTTTTGAATACTCTGTTGTGGACTGTTTAGCTGATCTCAGTACTTCAGGGTGTACAAGAAAACAATGGGATGATAGAGATATTCTGATTGCACAGAGGTCCTGGGCTACGCTGTTCAGCTTGTTATATTGCTTCTCAGGTTTTGCTCCTGTGTGATGAACAGACTGCCGAGACAGCCTTAAGTGTCAGGAGACATTCTCAAATTTCATGTACCTGCTTTTAATCCTATTAGTCAGCAGTGTACTAAAATTCCTGACTTTATTTTGGTTAGTGTCCAGGGGAACAAGGAGAGTGATTCTTCCTTCTGTATTGCACTGGGCTACATGACGAGGTTTGTGTTCTGTAGGTTTTTCTGTCCTCCCACAGAACCCTGCTTTTGGACATGAATTAATTTGGCTTAGATGGGTTATTTGGGTCTGGGTAACAATGTGATCTTTAAAGGCAATTCTGGGTGCTTAGTCCACTCACAATTACTGCACTCAGACTAGATGTATTTGCCTCCTTTGTCGAAGGAGATATGATAACTCTTTTCAGTTTTCCCCAGAGACCAAATGACCATCTGAAAAAAACTGATTATATTAATTCCAGATGAGCACGAGGGTCTTTTGAATAATTAAAAATTACAATGCACTAGGCAAAAAGGGGTTTCTGTTGTTGATTATCTCCTGTTCAGCTTTTGATTCCTTTCTGTTGCCATTCCGATTGCCAAATTTATTCAGGTATTGGCTGGAGTTTGTCCAGGTAGATCAAGGACTGAGGTGAGAAGGCTTATACTGTGGAGTGACTTGCTTAGCGTCTCAGTCACTGAGGACTTGGTGATACAGATTCTTTGTATCATATATATTAATTTCTTTCACACCCTACTTTTAGCCCAACTTGTATCCAGCTAATAATTCAACAGACATTAATTGTTATAATCTGGCTAAGAAAAGCACACATAAGGCAAATTGTTAGTATTCAGTTCATATTGGTGTACGTGAAAGATAACCCCCACAGGGGTTCTGTCTAGAAGCACTAGGGACTTCTCAGAGGAAAATGTACTGACAGATCTCAGGTCAATACCATAATCATCCCTCACAGAGATTGATTCTGGACATACTGTAGGTAATGGATATATTTTTGTTCTGTTGGGATTTATGTCACTTTGTGGTCCAATTGTTCTAGACATTTTGTCCATCAAAGTAGGGGCATCTACACAGAGCAATAAAATAACAGCTTGTCTCCTTGGATCTAACAAACAAAAAACCACAAATGCTTTCTGATCATTTGGGCTTTTCCATATCTGTAGCACTTGAAAAAAAATATTGCAGAAGCTTTTCTTGGCAAGAGTAAGCTGCTAGGGGCTTTCTTGCCTAGGAATGAATACAGTTATCTAGCATGGTATCCCTAGATACGCATCTTGATAGCGGTAGCAGTTTTACCTTACTCCTCTCTGGCATATCCCCCTCCTTCCTCCATACCGGGAATGGTCTGAGGTGGCTGGTATGCCTCTACAGAGAGGCTGCAGGAATCTAATAGTGTGGCAAACAAAAGGTAAGCCCTGCCAGGTTCAGTATGAAAGGAAACTACTCAAAGAGGGTTAGGTCTGCAGCAGCCACTGGTGGGTGGGCCTCAGTGCCTCTGGAAGTAATGCAGGGGGATCAATTTGGGAAGAGTCAGTCTTACACGGCAGCAGCATGGCAGAGCAAGCTGCATGCATTTATGAGTCTGAATAAAAGAGGAGACTGGAAATTTGAAGACATTGGGTATAAACTCAGTCAGTTGCAGCTCAAAGTCTTGTCCCTTCTCCCTTGCTATCTCCATATCCTGTGGTTTCCTTTAACCTTTCTGCATTTCTATTTTGCCTCCTTCCTGCACCCCCCTCCTGCATGTCCATTTTTCTGCCTGGATCTCTCAGCTCTTCTTTATTTTCTCTAAGGAACATCTTTTTTGTTGTTATCTAGCCAATAGGAAGAGCAGCTTCTAGTGCTGCAAGTTACTCTTGCTCTGGAGTTATTGAATCTGGCCCATTGAAGTATCTAGGAGAAACACTTGGTATGTTGACATACTAAGATGAAGTTGTCATGATGGCTGTTTGGAATACTGTCTGATTTGACAGTATTCCACTTTCTGTGCAGTTTCAGTTGAAAAGGAAAGCAGTGCATTTGGGGAGTAAAGCTGCAACTTGTAGCTTGGACCTGATGCTTTTAAGAAAAGTGTTATTTTATAAACGGGTAGTGAAATGGTTAGCCATCATAAAAGATAATATATTATTGATCTGTGATAATTTTCTGAGGCTATTAAACTTCTAGGCATCGTGAAAATAGTCTTCAATTATTAAACCAGAACTTTTTAGGTGAGGATAATGAAGTTTTAATTGTAAATGTTCACTGTTAATAGCCAGGTGTCTTCAACTAAAATATATGAATATAGTATGTTCTATTATGTTGTACATGTATATTGGAGCCGATAATACTTGTGAAACTGTCTCGTTCTTCCTCTGTTCCAAAGAAATAATGTTAATGCTTCTGCAGGCTAATTAATTGAGCTCTAAGGACTGAAAATCTTTTCATTCACAGAACTGTTGTACCACACTCAGTAGCAAAGTTCAGCCATACTGTACTACAGAGATGCCTTGTTTTTATGATGGACTCCTACTATATTCAAATAAGTGGTTCTCCGTTTAGTTCCTTGGACAAAATCAGGCTTATCAGTCCCAGTCCTGAATATAATTTGATGAATGTTGCAAACAGGCAAGAGTCCTATTGAAATCACTACCAGAATTAGTAACCAAAGAGTGATATATTGCTTTGGTACATTTCTCACGTCTAGGAGCATTCTCAGCTGGGCTTTCTCCCAGTCCTATCATTTTTGCTAGTTAGTGTCAAGAAGAGAGCAGAAGCTGCAGCTGAAGGCTGGGTCCCATCTTGATTTCCAGCACAAGTCATGTTTCTTTTCTCTGTCCTGGAAAAAGATTTGAATCATTTGAACAGGAGGACTCTCTGATTAATGTAATAACAATAGATAGTACCTGTCCTTAAATGGTGCCAACAGCAAATTCCTACCTCTTTTGATGTTACTTAGACATACTTTCATTTCAGCTGGGGAAAAGAAGAAAAAAAAAAAAAAAAGGAAAGGATTGAATTGTGCCCTTACAGGCAAATCCAAAGGCAACATTTACATCTAAATATACAATTAGATCATAACAAATCACTTGATTAGGCAGCGAGCTGCCTCATCTTTTCTGCCTGGCAATCAAAGGGCAGATTCTGATACACTTTTGGTGAGTAGCCAAATTGGTTCCATCTACATGAACAGATTCACAAGAACTCTAATTTGAAGAAGCTTCTTAACTCACATTTCATACATGTATGAAAGCCTGTAGCTCCCTTGTAACATTCAGTCTCAGATCTCAGTATTGAAACTGCACTTGAGTCCTGGCAGCCCGCAGAGTTTCATGTGGATGTAAAAAGAGCCAGGACTGTAGCCCTGAGCAGTAACACCTTACATCATAAAAAAAGATGTTAAAAAATTATCCCTCAAATTCCCACAGTTAGCTTGAACAGCTCTGTGAGCAATCCGAATTCCATCTGCACTTCCAGAGCTTTTTACAGAGCTCTGTTGATTCTTCTGGTCACTGATTTTTCCAGCTGTTGATAGCAGCTTTCTCCTCTTATACCTATTCAAATTGGAGCCTCGTAGTACATTTTAAGAACTTTCAGTCTAATAATGCACTTTAAAAACTTTATAATTGCTCTTTCATGGTACTCTGGGATTGAAATCGACAGAGGGCAATCAAAAACCCAGGGACTTCTTGTCCTCATAAACCTCCAGGAGTGCCTGCTACTAGTCTGAGTGTTCTAAACTTTACTGTGTTTTATAATCTGTTCAGCTGTATGGTCTCCTATGATCTGCAAACACGAGCTATTTATGTTAAAGATCTAATGCATATCACAGAAACAGGAAAGAAAGGCATTATAAAACTTTGAACTAATTAGATGAAATGGTTAGGAAACTTTAGAGAGTGTAATAACCACAGAGACTTTCTTCCTGCCTGTTCACTGAGACTAAGTGTATGGGCCAGATGAGTAGAGGACTGTGCATGTCGAGTAGGTGCAAAACATTAGCCATGTGAAAAGACACTTGTGGTATAGATGGGTTATTTGCTATTAGGGTATTTGCTATTAGGGTATACATGAATTTAGCTTGAAAGCTGGATGGCTTGCCTGTACTCTTTAAGTCCATTGGGACTGCTTTTCATGAGTAACACTGTCTTTTTTTTTTTTAATTGAAAGGGTCAACTTCTGGACCGTAATATTTATTCAAATAAGCAAATATTGCTTCAAAGTGAGTGCTCTAAAGAGAAGCAGAAGTATACCCCATCCTCAGTTTCCTACCTTTCCCAGTTCAATACGTTATGCAATATTGCATACTTCAGCTGGGTAAGCACAGGGGCTAGTATTTCCCCCTTTTAATAGTATTAACCATCTCTCCAGTTGAGATCAGCTTCATATAATGCTTTTGGAATGTGATGCTCTTAATTTGCTACATTTTATATCTAAACTATTGTGCATTGGCCACTGACCTGCCATCAATCAACTCAAATGCCTCAGTGCCCTTTCCATCCATTTGTGTTTTCTGTGTGTGTGCTGAGAATTAGATTTAAAGCAATGTGCCAGTGATTAAACAATTACTCTGTCCTCTCTCTTACATATCAATAATTTGAAAGAGAAAAAAGCCAGCTATTCTTTTGTGTGTCTGACTGTGGCCTCTAGCTTTGAATCTAGTATATGATGACAAAGTGCTGTCTGCTTAAAAAAAAAATAATAATTGTAACACGTGGCCTTTTCAATTCCATTTGGGGACCTCTAACCATCATAAAACAAAGAGAGCAATTTAATGCAGGCTTTGATAATGTCATTTTCGGTCACCTTTTAATTAATAAACATGAAAAGCCTGAAATTGGATAGATCTTCTGAACTAACAATGGCAGCAATGTGAACTCATTTTCAAAGACAATTTTAAGGGCATTTGAAGGTGAGCATTACTATTTAGGTAAAGGGCTGGGATGACAAGCTACCAATTAACAGCCACTAAGATATATTTGGATTGAGACTGCAGGACACTGATATTATACTGCTCTTCATGTGAGCAACTATTTGAACTAAACAGTAGGAGAAGTTTATTACTGCAAACTGAAGGAAAGCCCGGGGTAGCTGCCATCCCTACCTTGCTGCAAGAAGGATTGGCTGTGAGCCCGATACATGTCTAATGCCTGTCTTCTCTTTGTTGCCACAGACCTTACTGAAGGGTACTGCTCTTCCATATGCTCACTGTGGAGGCAAAGGCATAATCCCTGCTACTGTAGCCTATATCAGTATATACACTAGCCTTTTGGATGCTGTTAAATTAATCATTCTAAGTGGATAAAAGTCCACAGAGACTGCATGTTGTTTATTAGGCCCTGGGGCTTCTGTCTTGTTTCCTGGTATTTCTGGACTCCACAGCAGCACTGCTTCTCAAGGAGGCCTGCTCCCAAGCTTCCCCATTCCAAGAGCTCATAAAATAGGAGAGGGAAGACACAAGGAGACTCAGAATGGCTGTGATAATGGACATGGCTCTGCTTCCTGACTTCACTTTGCTTTTCTCTTTCTCTTGCACAGACATGTGATTACACATGCAATGTTTAACCTTCAGACAGGGCTTTACGAAAAATGGCAGCTTAGTCCAGCTTCCTGCTTTGAGCTAAAATACACAAATGGGCAGCAATACAATTACAAAAAGTAAAAGTACTGTTTTGATTTACATACTCCTGAAAAAAATGAACATCAAAATTATGATTATCAGGGGAACTTGTCTCTCAAAAATGGCAGTATTGTAACAAGAAGTCATTCTTTTTCCTGAAGGATCAATCTATTATTGGTAATCAGTGTTTTGGCATTTAGCAAAATGATGGCATTTAAAGTTGCGTCTATGTTGCAAAAAATGGGGAAAACAGTATTATTAGGTTGTTTTCAAATGCTTCAAAATTCTCTATGTTCATAAAATTGTATTCCTCAAATTACGCAACAGAAAATCCACTGTAGTGCATCTAATTGGACAGATAGTAACCTAAAGGGTGATCTCTGTATCACACTGTTCCTTTTGATCTGAAATGGGAAGAACTGATGCCTGATGTTATCGTGAGCTGAAGGGGAACAATTCATGCACTGATGTAAGCTATTGCAGAAGCAGATGAAGGGGTCCTGAATACACATTCAGAAAAATACCTGTTGTCAGTCTTCCACCTTTCCAAGCCAAATATATTGGATTTGAATCCATCTGTTGATCACAGCTATGAGGTCTGCGCATGGGGAAGGTGCCTGCCTGCCATGTGTCAAGCTGTTCACCACAAGTATACATGATGATTGGTGATTCACATTGCCCTAGGTAAAATGTTGAATATGTGAGGCCTTGTTTGTAAAGTAAGCACGGATATTCTCTGGTGACTGTATTTGCCAGTTAGTTTCAAAGTATAATACCTTTAGAACTCATTATATTAGACTAAATCCCCAATCCCTAAAGAGATTTAAATTCCTAAATTCCATTGATTGTGGTAGAAGTTAACACCTAACACAGTATGAGTGTAGGTTTCCAAGTGACTACAGTCTTGATATTTATAGTACAGGTTTCATTTTAAATGAAAGGTTTTGCTTTGTCTGGGAAGAATGAAAAGTAAATACCATAGAGGAAACTCAAAGGATGGGCTCCTGTAAGAGCATCATCAGTTCCCACTAAAATAAGAATGTTCCATATCCCACAGCCTTGAGTCGAAAATGCTTCCATAGGTATTCAGGAATGGGCTTTGGCTCAGGCACTAATGAAATACAGAAGTGAAGATGTCTTTGAACTGAATGGAAAGGCCATTGAACTGAAGGAAAGGCCTTATCAATTCGAAGTAGCAGGCATGATTTAAAACCTACAGCCATCTAGATTTTTCCCAGCAGTGTTCCCTCCTGATATACCAGCAGTCACACTGGTGAATTTGCAAGAACACATCCCACAGTAATCCATTTGCCAGCATCTTTTCTGAACTAAAAAAAAGAGGAGTTAATACATATGCAGAAAGGAAGATATTCTTATCTCATTAACAGACTTTCTTTAAGCTTGCTAAGATTAGAATACTTAGTTATTTCAAATTGGTAAAACATGCATTCATTATAAACATGATTATAATGATAACTTTGTAGATAATAATCAATTATTTAAATATGAATTATTTCCCTACATTAGAGTCATGTTTTCAGCTATAATCACCTCGGGTGTTCAATTCCTCCCCCCTTTACAGCACCTCTGGCTGTGTGTGGAGCATTAACCATTTGCTTCCAGACAGAGACTGGGAGAGTGCCAAGTCCAGAAACAAAATTTACTGTATTGTCCTGGCTGAGAACCTAAACATGTGTCTCCTTTAGACTTTCTTAGTTGATAAAAAGGGGAAAAAATAGCCCATGCAAATGGGCGTCTTAACCCTCAATTTTTCTCCCTTTCATTTTTATAAAAAGCTTGCAAAAATACACTGGGACCAATGCTCCTGTGCTTAGTAAATCAAAAACTGATGCCCTGGCTGTTTGGAAGTACATGCAATCATCCATTTTTAATAAGAATTCTGAGAAGATTAGCACCCTGCAACAAGAGCTTCATTTACACTGTTGTAAGGCTTAGCGGCACAGTAAACTCTCCTGGCCAGCATACGCTCCGTAACTCTAGATGACAATTTAACCAAGTTCTTTGCTTCTCCTCATGGTGTGGAGAAAATCCACCTTGAAATATTAGATCTCCTGAGCATGTGCAACATGCTAAAACATTTGTAAGATAGACTATTCACAACGTTTATGTGCAGCGAGTGGAATTTAATCTCTTTTATGCCTTGCTCCAAGTCTTGTCAGTTGTTTTCCCCATTCTTTAGTAGTCTCTTTAATATGGTTTGTACATATTTAATATATTCCCTCTGAGATTCTCAACACACTTTCAAGAGCTAGTTTTGCCTTGCTATGACTCTGCAGCATATCTAGAATGTAATAACACCATAATATGCCTTTTTTATAGATGCATAAACTGAAACATTGAGAAGTTAAACGATTTGCTGGTGGTTATGTGTGGAATCAATGACAGAAAGGAAGGAAGTCATAAAACTGGACTGTCCTGTTTTAACCTCCAGATACACTGGTGCAATCCATCTCATCTAACATTGGATGTCTTCAAAGCAGATACTATGCTCAAGTTAGTTATCTGTTCTTCCTTTCTGGTTAAAACGGAGATACAGGCTCTTCTGAGATGTGTCTCACCAAATCCTTCAGTAGCTACTTAGAATGGGTCAGTTGAATTCTGTCCTGTGAGACCCTGCTTCACTAACTGTGAATGGAGCCTAGCTCACATATTAGCAGCTATGCTGGAGATGTGTAATGTTAGGTGAGGCATATCCCATCCGAGCTTTCTTTCCTATAAGTTCTAATTCTGAGTGCTAAGTGGCTCTTTATCAAGGTTTCAAGAAGACTACTTTGGCAATAAGATTAATTAAATACTTAAAGGAAAACTTGGCTGCTTGATTTAACCCAGGAAGAAAGGGTTTATAATTGTCACAGGGCGCTGAGCTACGTATGGGATAGAGGGGGAAGCTTTGAGCAAATGTTTTAGCGTGATCAGTGCCTAAGAGATTTAGGCACTGGAAGGTTCATCAAAGTGTCAGCTGCGATTTTAAAAGGTGCTTAAGCACTGCTTCTATAAATAGTTTTGAATACTGCAGAATGATCTTCTAGTTATAGTTTAAGGCAATTTTTTTGAGAATCTGGCCTTAGGTACATACCCCTTCCCCACCCCCCACCCCCAGAATCTATGGATATCGTAAGGGAGGTTGAGCAAGAGAAATTTGTATTTCAGAGGGGGAGTAAAATATACTTGAGAAACTGTAATGTATTTGGGCATGGTGATTTATATGCTTGTAGGGATTAATAACTTCTCTACTTCGTAACTGCTTCCTAGCACAGCTGTGTCTTTCAGTCTGTACTTTCAGCTTTTAAAGTAACAGTGACAGCCCTGGATGGAAGTTCATTACTCCAGAAGGTGAAACAGTACAGTTGAGCTCTTCCTAAGCAAAAAAGCACAAAACAATGGTAGTCTGCAAAGCTTGACAATGAGGTGTATGAAGTTGTTGAAACTATGCTGGACTGACAGTTTCTCTTAATGTCTTAAAAATCTTGATAGATCTCTGTGAGACCAGTGCATAATAATCTTGAGCAAACGTATTTCATTGCTGCCAAACTGATCCAGTCTAACTGCTGCCTCTTGTTTCATAACTTTCAAAGTGCCCGGGGCAGGAACTGTGATTTTCTTCTGTGTTTGTGTAGTAGCTACCATGGTGGCTGAGGTTCCTAGGCATTACCATTATAATAGTTTGGTTCTGGTAATTGCATAGGCATTGAGACAGATGCTTAAAATTTCATATATTCTTAGATGGCTCACTGAATTAGAAGAACAGAGAGGGAAAGAAAAGAGGAAAAAAAGCAAAGAAGTGTTTTTGTATGCTGTGTCATTTTTTGAATAATATCAATCCCTAAAAATACGTACCTACGTTTAGGAGGTTTTGGACTTGTGCAGGGTATGGAAAGATCCTATGCTGATGTCTGGAAATGTTTCTCATGGAATTTGGCTTGCTTCAACAGAATACAGTGATAGGTGTGTTTTATGTTGGGCTGGGAAAAGAAGGTAAGAATTTCATTATGAGTATCTTTGTAAATAGACCATTAATCATCATGATGGATATAAAGTCGAAAACATGGCATCGGTGGCAAGCGCATTCCTTAAGTGAATCTAACCTGAACTTAATAAAGAAATGCCAAACTAACTGCAAAACACTATTCTGCCAACATTCAGACTCTAGTCAATCATCCTGCCAGATGACAGTGTGTTTAATGCTAGGACAATATATCACTAACAATCTCAGCTGCTACCAACTCAGCAGAATTAGACTATTTACTCTACAACAGCCAGTGAAGTACTGCCAGTGGCACAGAAGTGGCCACAGCTTTTCTTAGAGGAAGATTCTGAACTAGACCCCACATGGAAAAGGAAATAGGAAGATGGGAAGTAGCCAGTACTGCTCTTAAATGCCCCAAAAATGGCATGGTGGCAGCACTATCAACTGCATCACTAGTCAATTTGGCTGGAAGGTCCAGCATTCAGGAAAGCATGATTCCACTGCGGCTGACAGCAGTGCCTCTGGTTATGCACAAAATTTGTATGCCATCGAAACATGACAGCTACTCACTCAAAAGCTGAAAGAGGTGGGAAAACTGTTGTTCCCCTTTACAATTTTTGAAAGAAAAAGTAGAGGTGGTAGTCTTTGTGTCTTGGTTAAGCTCAGATAACTGTCTTGACAAAAATCTCAGAAAATTACTGTTTATTTTCTCATGTATTTTTCATTTTAAAATGTGCACATTTGCTTGAAATTATCTATTCTACCCTAACCATTGTGTCGCATTTCTGTGTATGTACTCTCTGACTAATTGAAAATGTTTGTTAAGTCCTGGAAGAGGTATGTGAATTTGAAGCAAGTGCAAGGGCACGTGTGATTATTTTAAGTGATTTTTTCTTTAAGGTGTGTTTGGACACTGGAATTGCCCACATGCCCGTGGACAGAAACTTGGAGTTACAAGTAAACTTGCATGACTGAGGAAGTTTACGCTATTTCCCTAACTTTGCAAGCTTCAGGAAATGTTAAATGCTATTTTCTTTTGGTTCTTTGCCTCTGTGCTAGAATTGGTGCCCAAGTTGGGTTATGGCTTTGAACTCTGGACGGATTTTTAGGTTAGAAACTAGGAGCTGGCCACTCATGCCATCAGTATTATAAGGCAGATTTAGAATGGCACATAGGAAGGCCAGTGCAGGAGCTATCTCTGAGAGGCACGGGCTCCTACCAATATCCTAATTCCCTGGGAGCCCAAAGCCCCTGCCTCACACAGAGGCAAGATACTGCCAATCAGCTGATTGGCAGCATGATGCCTCTTTGAGAGGCAGCGTCTGTTGGCTCCTGCAAAGTTCCTGCCAGCATTCTTAAACTCTAATTTGGGAAAGAAAATTACAATCTGGCACATCACCGTTGGAAGGTTGCCGACCCCTGCTCCACACTCTACGAGCGGCAGCTTCAGAGAACAGTGGTATGAAGCTTCCTTTGTTTTGTGCATCAGGAGCAGGCATCTGAATGTAGCTCCTCCGCAAAGCTGTCCAGCCCCACTGAAGGCAGCAAAGGCAATGGAGTTGTCCACGTATTGACAGTGAACAAATTATCTATTCCTATTGTTGCTGGATGAGCCACTAGGTAACCAGATTGATTTTATGATCCCTTACTGAGTGTTCAGGACTGGTGCTTGAAAAAGACATCTTTTATCTGTCAGCCAGTAAATCTCATATTGAGTTGCAAACATACTGGAGAGCTAGAATTCAGAAAGACCGTTTTTATGAATAGAAACATTTTCAGAATAGACACTCTCCTGAACACACAGTTGTTTTACAGAAATTAAAGAAGTCCTTATGGTGGATGGATAAGCCAACTAAGGATAAAATAAGAACCCAACTATACTTTGAACTGCTGTTTGAACAGAACCTTTTTGCAGAACTTAAAAAGTTCTGACTTTTGTTGGTCTTTTTGCTGCCTTCTCTGCTTTTCTCTTTTCAGGCTTAATTGGAAGCAAATAGTATACAATCTGAGATAGGCTTTTTTTTTTTTTTTTCTTTTTTTTTTTTTCCCCCTGGCGTTATTTATGTGAAATGCATCGGATTGGCAATGATTTTTTTCTGGTTTATCAACATTACTCAAGATCTTAGATATCTGCCATATAAAGCAAAATCCTCTGTTGACCAAACTCCAAATACAACCTGCTAGCTATAATGACAACCACTGTTAGCCTCATCTAATCAGAACAGCTATAAATCCAAAAGAATGTAAACCAAGTATGAGCAAACAGTAAGTTTACCTCAAATAAATGTTCACAACACTTCCAGATTATCCAGTAAGTAGTATTCCATCCCTTGCACCATCTCTGCCTCTGTTACTAAAAGTAACAGATGATTGATGAGAAGGCTCCAGAGGAAGTTTCAGAATATAGCCCCACTCTTATTCACCTTTATTCTGAACTTATGTCTTGGTTTCCACAAATCCTTGCCATCTGTTAGAGAAGTTAATAACATACCAGCTGTGATTCAAAGAAAATAGAGTTTTTCAGTGAAAGAAATTGTGTATGTTGAGACAACCTTTTCACCAAAGGAAAATTCTAGATCTGTTGTCAGTTCTTTTAGCAATTCCATGCACTTACGCAGTACTCTATATTTTGAAAGTGCTGAAAAAAAAAAAAAAATTAAGTAACTGGTTCTCTTGGAAGCCCCACAAAATAGAAACTTTTTTTTTTAGACTTGTGATACTTAGTGCTGCACCTTAAAGATCTGAAAGAAGCTGGACCAGCACTGGCATTATAAATTGGGGGATTCCTACCCTACAGTCACGTGTTCAAACTATTAGGTGGTTTCATCTTTCCCTCAATTACGTTTTCTGTTTATAGAGATTGCATGATATGTATTTTTGGTGATGCATGTTGAAATCAAAAAGGGTTAATTTTATAGTTGAAATTGCTTAGAAATTACTAAGTGTCTTTAGAGTGTTCATTTGAGAGAGTGTCCTGATATAAATAGTGCTTAGCTCGTACCATAGCACTGCTATCTTATGTTGTCTTGGCTGAATGTGTTGTTTAACTGTACTGAAAGAATCATGTGATGAGTTCTGCATGTATCCTAGTGCGATTTAACAATAATACTTAACAAAAATTAACTGTTGCCACTCCTTGAATAATTGAATGGCTTTGAGCAGATATTAAAGTTGTAGCAAACATGTATTTTTAGGAAACAAAGATACTAATTTCAAAGGACTGCTACATAGCAGGTTCAAACTCTTGACTTTACATGCATTTCCAGCCTGTTTCCTGTCTGGCAGTTTGATTCCAACCACATCCATTTTCTTTACATAGGGTATATCTTGCTCTTTTTAATAGGAGCTGCACTTAGGCTTAGAACTGCAAGTGTTTAAAGTGAAAAGTGACAGAGCCAAAGTGCCTAAATGAAATTTTATGATCCCCAATAACCTCTTCTTAGCTTCTGTCTATCCTAATTGTGCTGAAACTTCCCCAATTACATGAGATCCTTAACTTAAAGTAGACTCAGAAGTGCTGCTATCTCAGTAGAAATGAACAGTGTAGCACCTATCTTCCTCTGAGATCTCTGGATCCACAAATCAAATACTGCTCTGTAGGGGTTAGTCTGTTCTCTAAGTCAGGAACTCAGATGTGTGTTTTGCACTTTGGAGGAGAGTGGCCCAACCACCAAGACTGTAGAATCTGGGAATGGCTGCGATGAGATCTGCAATGTTCTTAATGAAATTTTCAAATTGGCCAGACAGTATAAAGGAATTTGCTCCTAGCTTAATGAGTTGTGTAATGAAACAATTTTAATACTTCATCCAAGGCCATTTAATGTAAAATGAAGGAAAATGCCCTAGAACATAATCTTGAAGCCAGAAGACCATCCTTTTGTTTGGCTACCGTACCTGCAGTGCTAGCAGGTCATCATGCAGCTTAACTTTCCCATCAAAGTGGGATAGACACAGTTACTGCCCTCCCATCTCCCTCCTCTGGCACCGTTCAGAGGAACTAGGTGGTCTGTTCTGTCCTGAAACTAGTGCCTGGGAAGATCCGAAGGTAGAAGATACTATTGAATTGTGGGTCCCACGGGCAAGGAGATGTTCCTTGGTGGCAGTGAATTCAAACACCAGTGGGGGATACTGGTTGGACAGGGCTCTGAGCAACCTGATCTAGTTGGAGGTGTCCCTGCTTACTGCAGATGAGGTTGGATTAGATGACTTTAATAGCCCAACTATTCTACTAATTCTATATAATTTCAATACTGTCCCCCACTGCTTCCTTATCGACTGCCACAGGTCTGTCTCTGTCTAGTGCTTAAAGCACCTAATTCTATACGCTACGTAGTTTACATGTGTAACTGGGAGCAGTGCATTCATGTATGAGCAGTGTGTTCCCACTTTTGTCTCTGTAGGCAAGATGCTCGTGATGTTGATTTTTGTTTGGTTTAGGTATTGGAGGTTATTGGGTAGGGTTCTGTTACTGGCATTCAGTTATTGGTTGTGTTACGAGTGGATGATGATGTAGGGCCTGTCATCAGGCTGTCAGCAGGGGCTGCCAGTGCCTGTCCCACCACCCCAGCCAGGAGCAGGGCAGTGGGGGACATCAGGACAGCTCCAGCCACATACATGGGGCACCTCCATGGGGCCAGGCCGAGGTCGGGCTTGTAGGTGGGTCTCGCTGGGTGGGGCAGGGCTGTGCGGAGCTGGAAACTGGCTCTGGGGCAGGGGCTGAAGGCCCCAGGGGCTGAAATGGGGTCCTGGGCCATGGGCAGAGTAGGGAGGAATCCTGGGGGTGGGCAGGGCACCTAGTTGTGGCCCCTGGGCCCTGGCACCAATCACTAGTCAGTAAGTTAGAACTGCTGTGTAGCTGCTCCACCAGATGCAAATGGTTCACTTCTTCCTGCTTTACATTTTCTGAATAGTCTAACGATAGGTTTGCTTTTGCATCCTTTGAGATTAGTCTTTATTTCAGACAATGCTTTCAATGCTAAAAGGGTCATAAAAATAGACAGTTCCTGAAAGCTTAGAAAGAAAAACTGCTAGTCTCCCATCCTGCTCCCTCCCCCAAATTATTTGATAATGGAATGGGAAGCTTTCCCATAATCTTTTGCTTGATTTTTGCTAATATGAACGTGTCAAAGATTGTGGCATTTCCTTACTGTCTGATTTGGAGCCAGCTGGAACCAAATAATCCACCCACATTTTCCATCTTCTTTATATACTGGTAGGAGCTTCTGCTTAGCAGAAATGAGAAAATACCTGTTATTCTTTCCTTGCCATCATGGCAGCCATGCTGAGGCAGTTTCCTACTTGGCTAAAGTCTGGCTAGATCTGAATTAATGTGACCATACCAAAAATAATGGGTTTTCTGCCTGGAACCCACACTCTTATGGCAGTTCAAGAGGAAAGTAATTTAAGAAACAACACTTTCCTTTCCATTTGCTGCCCCAAAGAAATACTTTCAAGGATGAATTAGGAACATTCCTCCTTTGGCTTGAAGATACAGACGTTTGTGTCTGTAAAGATACCTCCTTTCATCCTCAACCTTACTCTTACAGAAAGGAGAAAGACCACTTTTATGCGAGCACGTGGACCTGCTTGCCAGAGAAGATGAGTAACTTCTGTTATAATTTGAATTGTAATCTTCCTAATGAAAGCATCTACAAGGGTGAGCAGACCAGGGTGTGCAAAATATATCCGAGCCCGTAGGTTTTGAGGCCTAATGGCTCTGCAGCTGGAGGAAAGAATCTCTCCCACTTTGCTTTCCCATTTCCAGACTCTCTTTCGGTCTGTATTACATCTGTTTTAAGCATTAATGTTTTGCATGTAACATCTCTCAAAGTCTAATCCATTGCTATGGACCCACCTAGTGACGGCTTTATAGATTCTTTATATTCATAAAGGCACTTCATGCTTATCTTTTCATGATTTTTGTTAAGTCTGTATTTTTTTGACGTTTGAAAGGGATTACAGCACCCCAACTGAATGCTTTCTGTGAATACTTCCTTCAGTCAGCTTTGTGTATTTAAAAACTGAGGAAAAAAAAATGACATGTGCTTACATTGAATAAAGGCATAAGTACAGGAGTATTGTCACAGTGTTAGGGAGATGGCCCCAGATATTATAGATGTATTTTAGATCACCAGAAGAAAGAATTGTTCATAGTCTAAATGTGAGGAAACTTTTATTTGCTGATATGGCAATGGAAGTGGTCACTGTCAGTTTCTGGTTATAGAATGATGCAACGAGACCTGCATATGCTGCTTACAGGAATCCTCTACTGTATCATAACTGGCTCGGTGAATGTGTTAAGTCTGAAAGCTTCTCTAGACACACAAAGGATTGGGCTATGGCTTTTGGTGATAGTCTGCTGCCTTATTGGTTTGTGCAGTGATCAATGAGATTTTTGGACGACCAGAGATGGCTCAGTAACATCTGAGTCTTCAGCAACCAATGCTGAACATCTGAAAATCTTAGAGAGATGCACGGGATTCACCGTGCACATGATGTGGGATCCAGTTAAGCATGTGTTCTGGGTTCATTGCCTTTGTACTGCCCACACAGGTGAGGGTGAGCCTCCTTTCTGTTATTCCTGAGGTTCATTAATTTGTGAGTAGTCCAACAGATTGTTTCTAAGAGGTCCTCCCCATGTAGTATCCTCATTGTGTAATATATTAATAATTGAGTATTCACGTATGAACAACCATTGCAGTATACAGATTTTGTGTTTAACAACTTTTAAAAACAGAGTACTAAGAATTTGTCGTTGAATATCCTGTATTTTAGGGATAGGTCATGTTACAGGTCCTGTATGAATATCACAGAGAGTGGCAGGGGGCCTGTATATATTTACCGATAATAAAAGCAGTGTTTGTAGCTAAAACACTAATGCAAGGAAATATTTTTTATTAAAAGGAAAAAATAACCTGTCACGTTTTGGTTAATGTTGAAACTTTTCCATTCTGGTTTCACATGCTTTCTCTCCTGCCTATGAAAATAGTGTAAGCTTCACCAGAGTAGTTGCACAAAACTGCAATCACATTTGTAAATGCAGGTCAAATGGATCATTACTGAAAAATAGTTAGTTCTTTCTGTGTGGGCTACTCCAACCATGTGCAGAGGCTATCAGAACTGTTACATGGCAGCTTAATCTCACAAAAATCCCTGGCCCAATTGCCTGATGCAGGAAACTGTAGTTCCGTCAGCTTTAGAGAGTTGATGTAATTTCATTCCTCCTTTACAAAGACAGGCTCTGATTTTATAGGCTCCCTCAGTAAATCAATGTATGATGAAAGTTTATCAATCCTTGGGGGCTTATGGAGTCTAGGGGTTGGACTTGGTTCCAGCTTGGATGTAAAATCGGTTTGTACCATTCAGTGTATAGTATCAGGAAAAGAAATATGCTATTGGAATAGATGTGACTTAGAACTGGAGGATGCTGTGATTATTGCTAGCTAGAAATGCAGGAGAACCCCATGCAAAACAACAAAACAAGCATGGTATCTTGAGGATAGGTATATCTGCTGAAATTACAAGGAGTACATTCAGATATTTTCTAAAAGGCTGTCCACGTGAAATTTGTAAATGCATTTTCCCTCTGTACTGTAACACAGAATAATGTCTAGGATTTTTTCCATAGTGTTGTAACACAGAATAATAGGTAAGGAGGATGACGGGATTGATGAAAAACCAAATTATTTTCTTGTCATATTCTGTTACAGAAGACTTAAGAGGAAAATCTAACCTGTAGCCATGCTTTTGCAACATTAAGGATTAGCTACTGTCAGAGAAAAAAGTGAAGGAAGAGTAGGTGCTAAACTCATCAAATGAAGAGCAACAGAGTACTAGGTAAAGTTAGACATATCAAAATGTGCTACTGGAAATTGATTGTGAGCTCAAATAGGGCTGCTAACTTGGTATGTCAACTTTCCTTTGATATTGGCTTCTAGCCTGTAAGGTTGGAGAAAGTAATTTTTCTGTTTCTCTTTAATTGAATGGTAGAATTGATGCTGAAAAATTAGTCTAATGAATTTTCTTTCCTTACTTGATAAATTGGTTGAAATAGTAATAAAAAATAAAATTAGGAGACATATAGATGAGTATTGTGATCCTATAGCTATCCATCAGCATATCTTTTGTAAAGAAAAATGATGTCTAATGATAATTCCTTTAGCTTGTCAACAAGTAGTAAAAGACAATCATTAGATTTAATTTTTCCCTCTTTAAAGAAAGTTTTTTAGAAGGACCTTGACAAGGAGCTATTACAGCTACCAAGCTGGTGAGGGGTCTAGAGAACAAGTCATATGAGGAGAGGCTGAGAGAACTGGGCATGTTTAGTTTGGAGAAGAGGAGGCTGACGGGAGACCTCATTGCCCTCTACAGCTACCTGAAAGGCGGTAGTAGAGAAGTGGGTGTTGGCCTCTTCTTCCCAGTGAATAATGACAGGACCAGAGGAAATGGCCTGAATTTGCAACAGGGGAGGTTTAGATTAGATATTAGGAAGAATTACTTCACTGAGAGAGTGGTCAGGTGCTGGAACATCCTGCCCAGGGTGGTGGTGGAGTCACCCTCCCTGGAGGTATTTGAGAAATGTGTAGCTGTGGCACTTCAGGGCATGTTCTAGTGGCAGAGATTGTAGGGATTTTGTGTGTGTGTATGGTTGGACTCGGTGATCTCAGAGGTCCCTTCCAACTGTGATGATTCTGTGATTAGAAAAGTGGTTGTGGGATAGGAGTATTTTCAAAAGTAGATAGTCCTCTGAGGAACAGAAGACAGAACTGAAAGTATGTTATTAATGTTTGGTATAGGAAAACAGGAAAACTGTAGCAGGAGTATCCCAAGTCTGAGTGTTGTAGGCAGTTCTTCACATACAGATAAATATATATATATGAATTGAATATGATCATGACTAGTGGTGCTGCAGCATTTGTGTCTGAGGCAAAATCATTCAAGCCAGAGCTGGAGAAGATAGCAGAGGGCTCCATGCAGGAAGATGGGCAGGTTGGCTACACAAGTGTGATGTTGACAAATAAAAAGTATTGCACATCAGGCAGAAAAATGGATGTGAAAACACTCACTGCTCTGTTCTAGCATAACTCTGACCCTTTGGGAGTGGAAGGGAAAATGACCTGTGTTTTCTTATGAGAGATTTAATCAAAGTAGGTGGAATGATCCAAAGACAAGATCCAGTTGTTGAAAATGGAATAAGAAATAATGCTGAAAATACTGGAGTGGTCTATGTCAATAGCAAGCTCTTTCCTGTAATACTGAGTTCTTTACAGGTTAGGCTACCTGATGAAACGTGTACAGCAGAAACAGAAGAAGTTCAAAGAGAAGTTCAAATTTTAAACTGTCTTTTATATGGGGAAAAAGCTAAGAGACTGTTTAGAGAAAATATAAATAAAACCCCCAAACATTTATGAAATACCTTTTCAGTTATTACAAGAGCAACAAGTCATTCACTCAAATGCAAACATACAAATTCAAAATAGGAAACAGTTCTATGCAACTTGTACTTCACTTTTGGTCCAGATTCCCAGGGTATTTCCATATCAAATAAAATAAGAGACTTGCATGTTTATCTCCACATTATGTGTCCAAATAGAAGATTTTGGAGTAAGCCATGAAAAAAGCTGCTCTCACCCTGTCTTTGCAGACCACATCTCTAACTGGTGGAGCTTCCGTAACACACGTCAGGCTCTGTCCATCCAACTTGGCCTGTGTAGCTGTGAGCTCCAACCAGGGGAGCCTGGACCCATGCTGGTTCTCAGAGGGATGTTGTGGGGTCATGGTGCATCTTGGTTGGTACTTCATAGTATCAAACTCAGTAGAGAACTTGCCTGTTGTCTTATAAAAAAAAACAGTTTATTTTATATTTTAAGCCATTTTATACGTAAGACAATGTTTTATAAAGTAACATATATGCCAGAGTTAAAGAAGCCAGCAAGAGATGCGAGACAGGAATAAACTCCCTTTCTTGTTATAGAATGTTTGGTCTGAGCCCACCTTTCTTTGAAACATCTAGGACACAACACAGTGGAGTCTCTTGTTTTGAAGCATGGTGTAGTTTCTGAGTTTGAAGCAGAGATCTCACTTAAATTCTGTGGCAATTTTTCAAACTATCAAAGAAAATTTGCAGTTATTAAATGATGTACATCTCTTTCATTCCTGGTAACTGCATGGGCATTTTTTAAATGGCCCTATATGTCATGGCCCACAAATCACTCTAAAAACTGTGATCTTTCTAGGGACTGTAGTCACAAAGGTCTGTGTGGTTGCTTTTTTGCTAAGTAAAAAAAGCTAACGGACTGCATATAGTGGGTTTTAACTTTGACTAGAGTATTGGGAACCCTCTGAGGAATTTATGCCAACTTGCAAAAAAACCACACCTAGAAGAAAAGACTGGGTTGGGTTGGTTTTATTTTTTTTTTAGAAAAGTTATGTGTCTCTGTCTCCTTTTATTTTCCACTCAATTCGCACTTCTAGAGACACCTGCTGCCATTCTGTTGCTAGCTCAGAATTCATTAGAAAACAAGTTTCACCTGTGACATTCTCACATGTGAAATCTTTGCCCAGATTTTGAACCACATTGCTCTCAAGAAAGGGCAGTGGCTGCATGTAAATACCAGGAGAGATGGTTGACAGGATTGATCATATGGGGTCAAATGCTAAAAAGGTTTGTAAAAATGTGATTGTGTTTCTTGAAGAAGTGTCAAAAGAGTATCTCTGATATCAGATGTGGTGACGTTCACTGTTTCTGCATTTTGACATTTTTCTGCATATGCCTCAGTCTGTTAACATGCAGAAGTTATCTCAATTATTTTATTTTATTTATTGGACAGGGGTGAGGCACTTTGTAAATTATGGACTGCATACTCAGTGAATCAAAATATTTAGGTTGCTTGTGAGGTTCAGTCCTTGGCATCGTGTCACTAATTACTTTTACACAACACTGAAATAATGACAAAAGGAAAATGCATCAACAAAGAAGAGAAATTAAACTTTGTAAAACAAAACAAAAGCCACATCAGAAATAGAAAGTATTATTTAAGGGGAAAAGTGGGTGACCAAATGTGCAGTCTGGATTCTGTACAATGTTACATGGCAAGAGAAGAGACACCCAATTTTGGATCTCCTCCAGGCAGAGGAAAATTTATGACATAAATTTTCTTTGATAAACATTCCTGAGAAACTTCTTTGTGTTTTAATCTTAACGACTGTTTGTCTCAACCCAGTGGTTGTTTTGGGTTGGTTTGGATTGTTTTTTAGTTTTTTTTGTTAGCAGTGGTTTTTTATATCTCCTTTCTGTTGTTTTTTAGATTCCAAATATACTCAATGGCAGCAAAATTTATCTTGCTTGCAAGCTAATTGGTAGTAGAAGGTAGTCAACTCTGTACCTGGACTGCATTAGGGCTTTTGAAGAATGTCCCCAGATCTTCTGATTTTTTTCCATACTTATGCTTCAGAATACTGTAGCGGTATTTTTTCAGTTCTTTCCCTATAGAAGGTGCAGAAACGTTCCCAGGGGCCTTCAGCATGCTACCCCAGCAATGTTTCTAGACTCTAGATGTCCTGTGTAATAAGGGACGAGAAGTAAGAGTTAAGCCTCCATAGAAATAGCAGTAACAACAAGCCATTGGTCTGTTTTATACCATACTTATGTATTTATTTCTCTATAATAGTGGCTGAAATGGAGCCTTTGTGTTGGAAGTAGGAGTTAGGGTTTTTGCTTTGACAGAATCAAATGGCATTAGTTTTGCTTTTACTCAGAAGTGGAAAATCACTCATAAAGCTGCATCAGAACACCGTTAAAGTAAATGAATGGGGATGGTATGCTTTTGTAACTTTATAAAGGAAGCAAAACTCTACATACTCATTGATTGCTCTTTCAGTGTGCAAGGTGTAAGATAGCAATATCTTTTATAACTCCTTCCCTTACAGAGATGCTTTTAATGTCATTAGAATCATTGCTTAATTTACAGTTTGATCTTCCCAGTGACATGTATAACAAGTTAAACATCAGTAGAGTGCATTTAATAAACGCTAATTTGTATTAATCTTATCGTAGACTGTACATGTCACATAGGGAATTTTATGTCTGGTGCAGTAGAAAGGGAATGTATTTACAAACTTGTTATGAATTTACAAACCATGCATTTCAGCATCTATATTTTTGGCAATATTGACTAGATAGTAGTTTCATGATTTCTTATGATTATACCAACTAAAAAGGACTAAAATAGATAAGCAATTTACAGAATGTAAGAGTGTTACCTTTTTGTGTTCCTTGTCTAATTACATTTCCTGTCTGTAAAATGGTTGAGTTTACAACCAGTAAATATTTTGTTACAAATATTTGTTTATAAAGGACCTAATGCTTCACTGCTTTTTCAGTACAAAGTGAATAAAAATAGTAATAATTTATATGTGTATGTTATTTATATGCTCACTTTCCCCCTAATCCAATGGAGTCTATAAAATGGAGGACAACCATGAATAGAGCTATGTGTGCTTGTATCATGCCCATCGCCTAAAAGCTCGAGCTGCTGAGCTGAATGTGGCAGGTAGCCCTCTGGTGAAAGGGTAATAAACAATCATAACGGCACTAAAAGACAACTGCCTCTAGTGAGAAGAAGCAGACAGTGGTGGTATCCCTGGACATGGAGAATTTTGATTGCAAACACCAGAGCAAACCTCATGACCCAAGAGGAAGGCTGGAATGCCTTCATGAAACACATAGGAGTAGGTGCTGTGAATTATTCCAAAACATTCTTGCGCTTTAGATTGCATTATGCTTATTTTATATCGGACAATCAATGGAAGCAAAGCTGTTTGCTATAAACCCAGCATCCTTGTTGCACAGGTTACTAAGAGCAGACTAAAGTGAAAAACACAGTCAGATTAGAAATACAGAGACAAAATGTGATTACTCTTACCCTGTGCGGTGGATGAGTTAAAAAAAAAAAAAAAAAGAGAGAAAATTGTTACTGGGGAAGTGATGAGAATGTGGTGATAAAACCTGCAAGGATTATATTGAGAGCCATGCAGAAAGGCCCACTGGGCTAAGCAGACTGATCTCAGTTTCAGTGCATTGGAATCACTCTCAACAATTAGCTTTTGCAAATAGATCAAAGTTGTGATATTTGGATACTTAGGCTCAGAAGCTTATGTTTGCTAATAGAACTT
This sequence comes from Pedionomus torquatus, assembly GCA_013398155.1. Taxonomy (NCBI): domain Eukaryota; kingdom Metazoa; phylum Chordata; class Aves; order Charadriiformes; family Pedionomidae; genus Pedionomus; species Pedionomus torquatus. Next base: position 428,126 of record VZRU01015232.1, read on the forward strand.
AGGTTACCTCTTCAAAAGAGACTCAATTTCTCCTGACCACTCTTCCGCACACAGCACTGGGGGAAAAGGGAGCAATTTCTGTTTGATGGAAGTAGGTTATCTCTATGAAGCGAGTTGGGTTTATTGTCGGGTGTGTTGTGGCAGGCATTTACATGTTTGTAACAGTCATTGGAAATGGCATCGAGGAGGAACATTCCTGCTGGCCTTGTCATCCAAGAGGCTGGATGGGCAGTGACAGTAAACAGGCCTGTTGCTCAGAAAGTAATCATCCTGAGAAGGATGGAGGCAGAGTAGGGAGGCTGTGCGTAAGGTGAGGCTGTGGGCTTCAGTCAGAACGATATGTTCTGTGCAAAATAACCACACTGCAAAAAGAACATAGGGGGGAAAAAAAAGACTTAGAGCAACAGGTTCTTATTTTAGTAACATTTTATGTTGAGAACCTTAACGAGAAACTGTAAATTTGAAATCCATTTAGCTTCTTAGATCATTTCAAGAACAGTTCTGGATATACTCTCTATTTTTGTGACTGTTTTTTTAACTGTCCTGTTTTATTTAATTCTTTTTCAAGCTTCTTCTGAGCAGATCAAGGCTACTGAGACAAACAGTAAAGAGACCCTGTGACTAACTAACAGTATAAAGAAATAATAAAACAGGCTAAAACCAAAATTAAGGAACTGTGTGGGGCACACAAAACAAAATCAGGATTGTGTCCTCTTTCTCATTTTCCTTGTTTTCACAATTAGAAGTTAGTTTTTGCCAAAATACATATGTAGTTTAATTTTCCATGTGTTTATAAATACTACTTTTATTTCTAAAAAACCTATTTATATTATAGTTTACATCTGTACTAATTTTGAGGTTCCTTTACCCCAGCTGATGCAGAGTGGACAGGATCAAAGAGTGCCGACCTCCTTTTAAAAAAAATTATTAGGAACTTTATTGTAATATTTAGTCACCCTAAGGGAAATTGGAATTCAAATTTTAGATGAAGGTTCAAATTTCTTCTTAAGGGTAGTGTCAATTCTTTTTTTTACAGGGAGGGTTGCAGATGGTAGGGCCTTGCTGAAATAGCAAGTAAATAGCTGATAAATGAGGGCTTCCCACTTGCAAATGAGATGGTTTTACTTTTCCTTGAAGAAATTCAGTAAATTGAAAAACTCTAAATAGCACAGAAATTTCAGTCCTCCAGACCGCCTTCTCCTTCTCAGATTTTGCTATACTATATTCAGCACTCAGTTTTGCCAACACTGAACATGCCTGATGTGGCATTTACATTCTTTAAAAAAAGCAGAGATTAGTTATATTTCTAAGAGTTAACTTCTCCTCTTGACACATGTACTTAATTCCCATTAATGGAAATGGCAGCTAGGCATGCACACTGAAAGGAAAAATCTGTTCCTGAGCATATGATCCAAACTGCATTGTAGCTAAACATTTCCATACTCTGAAGTAAGCACTCATTATTTGCGAGATATTCTTCATAGTAAATGCATCAACCCCACTGTATTCTTCCTCTGCGCTCTTGTAACCTGTTCCAAAACATCCTTTCTTAGAAATCTTACAGATTCATTCTTAATGCTGCAGTTGTTTTGGATGTGTGCCTAAAAAAGAAAATCTATTTAGAATCTTCAGGGTTTTGCATATTTTCTGTGAGAACTTTCCGGTAAATCATTCTGTGGAACATCTTACATTTCCTTGGACTTTGTAGGTCTCTATTAAAACCTACATTGGAAACAACAAAACCCCAAAAGCTCTTTTTTTTTTCCTAGCACTTCCTTTACTTACTGTATTGCAGTATCTGCCAAAGGCAGTAGGCTAAAGTGCTATCATTTGATGATTTAAAAAAAAAAAAAATAAAATTAACGCTTTGTTTGAAGTTTTCCTTCTGCTAATATGCTTGTATAAAGACCTCTGGATTCTGTCTACACAATATTCCAGAGTTACGGTATTTCTAACTTGAGCTGGGTAGATAATTGATTTTTTTGGTTCACCTCTTGAACTGGAGAACAACAATAGTGGCAGAAAAATCAGTTAAGCACCAAAATTCAGATAGGAGTTTATGATTTGAGTTGTTTCCCCTCACCCAAATGAAAATCACAGCTTTTTTGTTTAGTTCAACCTAACTTGCCCTCTTATACCTGGACTTTTGGGCAAGTTTTGGGTACCCCTTAAGGGAAGCAAAGCAAAAGAAATGGTGATTCACTGAACTGCTGGGGGAAGGGTGGGGGAGGTTTCATTTTTCTCATCAGTTGAAAATATTCAAACTTACATACAGGATTCTCAATTTGATAAGAGAATAGCGAGAACTGAGGGTGGATCTCCCATGTTGCAAATGGGTTTTATAACTACAATCCACTCCAGAAAAAGGGGCATCAGGGCTTGCTCTTACTAGTCAAAAGTTTCAGGAATAGAAAAATAGTTAAAAATTGGACAGTTGCATATTGCATGCATTTTATTCTTTCTCAGTTCCTCAGTTTTTCCACTTTCTGATGGGATAGTAGCCTGTGTGATATGTCTTGGTAATTCTGAAAAAGCAAGTCATAAAGTTAATATGATATGATTTGTAGAAAGGTTTCAGAGATACCCTCAAACAGTTTGTTTAGCTTGCTTTTTCTCCCTCTTGCAATTGCAGTTGAACTGACTATGAGAAGGTAATTTTATCGGTAACTCTATACAATAGACTGTTAATAATCCAATAATAGCAGTACAATGACACACTAATACAATATTAATACAACAGTAGCTTTCCTCCTCCCCCCCACCCCCTTCCTTTTTGGACTCAGCTCTTCTTGCCCCAGCTCATCTGGGAGAGGGAGCTCAGTAGGTGTAGCAAACATAAAGACATAAACTGAAGGGAACTGGGGAAGAAGGGGTAAGTACCTGAGCACAAAACATTGGGGTAAGAGTAAATGTAAACTAGAACGAGGGAAAAGAGGGGTTCGTGTCAGAAGCATTCAGGGGAATTATGTCCACTTCCTTTCTTTCTTCCATTTCTTCTCCCCTTCTCAGCTCTCCTTCTTACTTACGTTATCTTTGTTTTTTCCCCTATGCATTTTTTTTCTTTTACTATGGTTCTTTGCACTGCTTCCTAGTCCAGCCAATGCCCTCTTACACAATTCCTGATGTTGATGATGATTGTTCAGGTTTATAATCATATTAGCTGAGAGCCAGCAATCGAGGAGCCCCATTGTGCTAGGCGTAATACTGGCTTGGAGGAGTAGGTAATCATTGCCCTGTAAAAGTTCAAATGGGAAATTATATAGGAATGGGTAAAAAAATGTGAACAAGCGAAGGAAGGACATGGTAGAAGGGCAGTTGTGGAGTGGACTTGATAAAAGGATATGGGGTTAGAAAGCTGAGTGGAGCTAATGTGCACTCAAAATATGGTAGTTGCCAAAACTGTTGAATCTTTTTTTTAATAAAAGGTGGTCTTAATTTTCTTCCAGCTGGGACTTCTGAGTAGCTTTTCTCTGCGAACTTCTCCCAAGGCTAAGTGTGAGGCAAAAGGAGAATCAAAATAAGAGGTGGCAGAGAAGGAACAGCATTTATGGGTGGGTGATGGTGCATCAAGGGAAAAATGAAAGACCAAGAAAAGGGGCCCTACAGATGTGAACAGCAATGAAGTATGTTTTAATCAAATAGTAGATGTAAGAATCACGCATCTGTGGGGGAAAAAACCAACTAAAATACGTGTTTCAGCAGCATGAGGACTGTTGTTGACTGTGAGGCACATGGGATCTTTGTTTCTCATCTTTTTGCTGGAGCTGGCTAACTATGTCAACTTGGGCAAGCTACTAAAGCCTGCCTGCATCTCAGTTTCCTTATTTGAGGCCAAATTCTCCTACTAAGTAGCCTCCTACTCCACACAGAGATTTGCTGATTTGAATGGAGCCCCTGCGGAGTGAGATACTTTTCAATACAAATAAAGTTTTGGAATTGGCCCTAATTATATTTATTACCTGCAGAGGAGTAATGTGAGACTTAACAGGGTTTGAGACTCTCAGATGAAAGAGAAAGTATTTGGAATTGTTCTTTTTAATCATTGGCTGCCCTTTTCAATGTCTACTTCATGGCTGTCCTAAAGGGGCTAGCTACTAAACAACAACTGAAAAATCCTTTTACGTATTAACTGGGTTTGTCAGAGTCCTATGAATGGACCTCTGTGGAAAATATTATTTGCTGGGGGCTTCTGAAGGGAGGCAGTTTACCCTGCCCCACAGTGAGGAGCCATTAGATCTACCTCACGCCAGAAGTTGACAGATTGTACACGACTCTGCTCCGAGGGCAGTGGCGGTGGTGTGAGGCAGACTGGAGACAGCCTTCACAGATCCTTCCTTCTGAACTGCCGTGAAGGCACCCAGTGCAAACTTAGCTTCGGTGCTTTGCTTCGTGAGTGGTCAGATGCTCTTTTGGGGATGATGGTGCATAAGTTACAAGGGTTTGCTACTTGTGGTTTAAATGATCATCCCAGGCTTCTGATGGTGCTTTTGTGCCAGCACTGGATTGACTGGCCCCTATATGAGCCTGCTGGTTTATAATGCATGCATTGAGAGCGAAAAGCAGCGAATTAAGCAGTATAGCTATTGGATATTAATAAAATAAGCTTTTCTATTTGGACTTTTTTTTTATGACAGCGGGCATGAAAAGGTTGAACATTTTCTAGCAACTCTGTGAATATGTGTACATATTTCAAATAGTAAACTTGCTTTTTCTGTGTCACTGGGAGGTGGGGAAGAGAGGGGGTGGTGGATCTAATCAAATGGTTGTGGGGTCAAAGCCTTGTGGTTTTTAAAGGCCCTTAAATCTTGTCCAGCTGCAAATTAACCGGAGAAGAGAGAAAGGAATTAGGGCTGGGAAACTGGAAAGAATGGAGAAGAATGGAGTATAGATATGTGGTTGTGTGTGGGTGTGC